>JACEEZ010008173.1:35000-57500 GCA_016584305.1 Chionoecetes opilio
AAGTTAGGTTATAGGTTATTGTCTTACCTTATTTCCAATACTTTGTTTTCTTGTTTCCTACATTCGTGCTCAATGCCCTTTAGGCCATATGGAACCAGGACACTGAACCCTCGCTCAAGACCAAAGTGACACCTTATGTAGATGTCAAACAGTAGAGAAACAAAACAGAACTGATGAGTGTAAGAGCATACTGTTAACCCCTTCACGCCCAGATCTTTCCTTTGCTATATGAAATCGTCTGTTATAAGCCATAAAACTACGAAAAAGTAACTAAATAAACCAAATTAGCTAATAGACAAGGATATTTAACAGGTCATATATATAATATTGCTTATTACATGTTCATTAAAATCGTCGAATGGTGGTTATATTACAATGAAAATTACACTCTTGGCCTCAAGGAGTTAAGTTGCGTAAAATACGGTACCTACTATAATAAAAATCCAAAGAGGAAAGCCGGTGACATACGTACAGGATAGGATACAACAGCTATGAGAGTGATGTCTTAGGAATAGGATGGGAAGGAAAAACAGAACTGGGTATTTGCAGGGTATTGAAAGAAGTAATACATGATTAACCCCTTGTGGCCCTGAACGTAATTTCCTTTGTAATTTGGCTATACCATTAGACGATTTTTAGTGAATATAAGCAATATTTTATAGATATGACCTGCTTAATATCCTCGTCGACTAACTAATTTGGTATATTAAGTTACCTTTCGTAATTATATGGCTAACAACAGACTATTTTTTTTTTAGCAGAGGAAAGATCTTGGCGTGAAGGGGTTAAAGTGAGGAAAAGGCTGTATTCTTCTAACGTTTTACTGGAAGGAAAACTAAAAAGGGGATAGGAACAAAAAAAAAAAAAGAGAAAAAACAAGGACACGACTCTGAATGTATGAACGTAACAACTCGAGGGAAACACACAATCTATTTACGTATATCATGCTTAAGTAATACATTCCTCACAGTTATTCTTCTCTTTTCCTCTCTTTTCCTCCTCCTGCTCCTGCCTTTCCTCCAAGCACCGGACCCTCCTGACTCTTCAAACTTTATCCATTAAACTTTTAAATTCTTGAGATATTTATTTTACGTCGTGCAAAAAGAAATAAAGAAAAAAGACAGCAACGCGGTAATGACTTCGACGCTTCACGTGGACTTCTGGCAGGTGCTTTGAGGCTCACTAGGTGTCATTTGCCTAAGGAGGAAAGAGTGGAAAGACTGATCTAAGGGCCTTTATAGTGGCGACGACTAGGGCGGCGGCGTTCATAGCTGTGGCGGTTTTATCCTTGGCGGCAGTCTTTGCTTGTGATGATGGTGGTCGTGTGCTGGTAATGGTGGCGGTGGTAGGACTCTATATTGCTCCTTCGTGTGTGTGTGTGTGTGTGTGTGTGTGTGTGTGTGTGTGTGTGTGTGTGTGTGTGCGCGCGCTCGATTGCCCTTCACTCCCTTGATCTCATTAATGTCTCGAGGGTCGCTTTGTCTCCGTGGGCGTCGTGGCGTCAGCATCTGTAATGTGTGGAATTACCCTGAATATTCCTTGATTACTGCGAGCTGCCTGGAGGAATACAGGCAGTGGAGGGAGTGCTAGTGATGTCAACCCCTTCCCTATGTGACGTCACGAGCTTGGACAAAGGTGATTGGCTAGAAACATTCCCCATACCACATATTATTACAGAGAACGGGAATATGCCCTCTCATGTCAACCCCCTACCCCCTTACGCCCTTCCCCTGCAACTAACTCAATCAATCATTGGGGGCATACGCCGGGGGGCGCGTCGCCTCGCCAACCCTACGACGCCACTCCCGGGGGTCACCACGCGCGAGTCTCCATGCAGGCTCCTTTCCCATACCAAACAGCTCTCGACAAGAAACATAAACTTGCCCCAGCCACGAGCCTTGTGGGCGCCCCCTTGACCTCCTCCACGCCGGATTGTCTCTTACAGATACAACCCGATGGGAAGGATCGGTTTCAGGGTAGCGTGCCACATGCCCATATAGCCGAAGATGGCGTTGACGGACTATTCAGGTAATAGGCCTCGATTCAGTCTCATGGTGCAATCGCTGATTTGACACGTAATCATCCCAGCGATATCCCATTATTCTGCGAAGACACTTATTACCAAAGGCTTTGATTCGTCTCTTCAAGTCATTATTTAGTGTCCATCTCTCACAACCATATAGTAAGACAGGGATCACAAGCGACTTGAAGATCCGGATCTTAGATGCAACTAACTGCTAACCCAAATATCACATCAAGATCTCATACTCATTTAAGGGTTACGTGATAACTATTAAATTACCAGGATAGACATGTTTATATGAATGTGTGATAATTGTCAATAAAAGGGAATATAAAAAAGATTAAAGGAAACAAAAAGGGAAAGAATTAATATGCTCTTGATGCCGGAGAGGAGAAGAGACCAATGAGGAGAAAAAAATTGTGATGCTTGTTTGCTAGTTAAATATTCAGTTTTATTTTTCTATTTCCATTACACATCTACTTTTTTTTCTATCTTGGACACATTTCTTAGGGTCTCTGAATTGCATGGTAACCTCGTCTGCAGTGAAGGAAGAACAGGGTGTTTAAAAGGGAAGGAAATGGTGTATGTTGCTATGTGAATCTCAGCAGTAAATTAGAAAGAAGTTCAAGAAAAATATATACGAATAAATGATATGCGTGAGATAAGTCCTTGGTATTTTTCAAGTGTCAAGAAACAAGCCCAGATCGAAAAAAATACACTTAGAGATGTCGTAAGCAAGGTTTGTCACACGAAGAAAGGAGCATTTGAAAAAGGGAGTAAAACACCAAACTGTAACAATAAAATATTCTGGCCAAGTCTGTCACAAGTCACAACCAAAAAAAACGTGAAAATATTGCACGGAACTTCCATTCTCTGCCCCCTTCTCTCTCTCTCTCTCTCTCTCTCTCTCTCTCTCTCTCTCTCTCTCTCTCTCTCTCTCTCTCCTCTCTCTCTCTCTCTCTCTCTCTCTCTCTCTCTCTCTCTCTCTCTCTCTCTCTCTCTCTCTCCTCTCTCTCTCTTCTCTCCTCTCATTCTCTCTCTCTTCTCTCTCTCTCTCTCTCTCTCTCCTCTCTCTCTCTCTCTCTCTCTCTCTCTCTCTCTCTCTCTCTCTCTCTCTCTCTCTCTCTCTCTCTCTCTCCTATTATATATATATATATATATATATATATATATACATGTATGTGTAGAGAGAGAGAGAGAGAAGTCTGGGAATGGATGGAAGTATATATATATATATATATATATATGTATACACAATGGATTAGGCACAAAGCACACGATAGCACAGGAAGGATGAACAGAGTTTGGTGAAGTGTAGCTTAGAGGTACAAGCATCAGTTTGATCACAGGCAGGGGACGTGAGTCACGCCGGCAGGAGGGCCGCGCCTTCCAGCGAAATGTTCAATTACAGAGTTGATTATTTCGTCATTCTTTCCCGGAGATTCCATCCTACTCTTGACAATCGACTTTTCTTCTTTTATCGTACCTTTTTCCTCTACGCTCATTAACTCTCTCTCTCTCTCTCTCTCTCTCTCTCTCTCTCTCTCTCTCTCTCTCTCTCTCCTCTCTCTCTCTCTCTCTCTCTCTCTCTCTCTCTCTCTCTCTCTCTCTCTCTCTCTCTTCTCTCTCTCTCTCTCTCTCTCTCTCTCTCCTCTCTCTCTCTCTCTCTCTCTCCTCTCTCTCTCTCTCTCTCTCTCTCTCTCTCTCTCTCTCTCTCTCTCTCTCTCTCTCTCTCTCTCTCTCTCTCTCTCTCTCTCTCTCTCTCTCTCACCCCCCCCTGCATTACATTCTTATCTCATCCCCAACCCATTTTCTCTTTTCCTTCCTTTACATTCCTCCTCTCTCATCCCTTTTCTTTATCAAGCTTCCCCATTCCACCCTTTCCCCAATAATGCCTTTCTCTCTCTTCCTTGTTTCTCCTCCCCTCTATCTCTCCCTACCGTCTCCGACCCTTTCTTGGTGTCCTTCTTGTTTTACCAATACCAACATGGAACCATTAGCGCTTAGAATATTTTTGTTTCCACGTATATTTTTTTTATGATACCCCGCGAAATCTTAATTAGTTTTCTACTTACGTGATTTCCAATAGCTATGGGTCAAGATATACTAAAAGTCAATAGGATCAATCATTATCTGTCTCTTTCTCTATGAACTGTTATCTGTTTATTTGTTTAATTTAGGACAGAGTTAAAGTAGCGTCATGAACAGTTTATTAATTGTAGAAATGTAGGAATATAGGAAATGTGAAATATCCCCTGCCGCTTTATGGCTCTTATGGAAAAGAGGGAGAAAATACAGGGGCGGCGTGACGATATAGAAGAACCACCGTGACGGTTGGTCCAGCGTATGTGTAGAACTCGGTGGATGTAATATAAACAAACAGACGACTCGAACCAAATATCACACTCTAGGGCGGTATTTAAGGTTATTTTATGTTAGGTAAATTAGGTTATATAGGTTAGGTTAGGTAGGTTAGGTAAGTTAAGGTTAGGCTAACTTTAAAAACACTAAATTATGTGCATACGCTGGACCAACCATCACGGCGGATCTTATATACCGTCACACCGGAACAAACAATGGCTTGGAAGAGAAGCACGTGCGTACGCCCCCACCCCGCCGTATAGTATAGAGGCGCGCCGTGATATGTAGAATGAACGTGGTGGCTTCCAAGGTCCCTTCTCTAGTATGGGCCTTGGTGGCGTCAATGGGGTGCACGTGAATGCCCGGGACCCTATCGGCGGCGCGCGGGCGGCCCTTTTTTGGTTCGCGTGCAACTTTAAGTGTCCTTTTCCTGTTTTTCCCGTGTTTACCTTGTGCCTTTCATTAAAAAATTCCTCCATTATTTTAGTGCTAAAAGTTTCATTTCATGTTTTTTGCTACGCTTTGCTTTTTGACGTTTCCTCCAGTGAAGTGTCTTTCATATGTCTTTCCTCTATTTTTTTAGTGCCAGAAGTTTCATTTGCATGTTTTTTGCTACGATTTGCTTTTGCTTTTTGACGTTTCCTCCAGTGAAGCCAACATGGGGCTCTGGGGTGACCGGGAGGGCGCTAACCTCCCTCCTGTAAACCCGCGATGAAATCCTTAACTGGTGGAAGAGGAATCTCCTGTGTTGATGTTGCGGAAATTTAATCACACCGAGGAGACGTCTCGCCTGGGATTATTCAGACTATCAGAAGTTACCTTAATAATTATGATGCTCAGAAACACCTCACGTAATTCAGTGCACGTAACACCGTCTCTCTCTCTCTCTCTCTCTCTCTCTCTCTCTCTCTCTCTCTCTCTCTCTCTCTCTCTCTCTCTCTCTCTCTCTCTCTCTCTCGCACGCACGCACGCAGGCAGGCAGGCAGGCAGGCACGCACGCACACACACGCACGCACGCACGCACGCACGCACGCACGCACGCACGCACGCACGCACGCACGCACGCACGCACGCACGCACGCACGCACGCACGCACGCACGCACGCACGCACGCACGCACGCACGCACGCACGCACGCACGCACGCACGCACGCACGCACGCACGCACACACACACACACACACACACACACACACACACACACACACACACACACACACACACACACACACACACACACCTGAATATGGATGTACCTGTTAACAGCATAATATCTAGAGGTGACAGCCGAGCGTCCTGACCAGAGGAAGTAAGGGATGGCGGGCTATAGGAGTGAGAATGGAAAGTGAGGAGAGGAGAGGGATGGATGGTTGAGAGAAGAAGGAAGAGAGGGAGGGAAAGAAAGGGAAGCAGATACGTAGATAGAACGAACATAACATGTAACACGAGTTTCTGCAAATATTGATACAGGTGAAAGAACATGTAATTCTAAGTAGAAAATGTCTATACACTTATGCTTTTTGAGACTTCCTAAACGTGTGTAGATGTCAGGAGACGTGATAGAAAGAGATCAGATTTAGACAAGTTAGGATGTGTTTAGTAAATGTGTTTTTTATACTAATCTTATTTCCGATTGACTATATATTCACTATCATCAATATTTTCTTACCGTCCTTACTACTTTATGGTTCTACTACTACTACTACTACTACTACTACTACTACTACTACTACTACTACTACTACTACTACTACTACTACTACTACTACTACTACAACAACTACTACTACTACTACTACTACTACTACTACTACTACTACTACTACTACTACTACTAGTACTACTACTACTACTACTACTAGCTGGTCCGATATTACGGCAAAAACACCGATCCAATTACGGCAGTATTTTTTTTTTTTTTTTTTTTTTTTTTTTTATCTATTTACATCTACTACATAATATATATACACAGTACCTTTATATTTCTTTTTTCGTGTATCCTGACGACTAATAAGACTCAATCATCTCTAATAATCTCCCTCGGTCGTTCTAGACTCCTCCAGTAGAAGATAATAACAAATTATCGGATGTGCCATGATCCTTCCAAACTTTCTTCTACTTTTATTGGCCATTGCTATACCACTGTGATGCTTCCTTCATTTCGATGTCGATTCTCTTTTGTTTAATGAATTTATATATGGTACGATTCTCTCTCTCTCTCTCTCTCTCTCTCTCTCTCTCTCTCTCTCTCTCTCTCTCTCTCTCTCTCTCTCTCTCTCTCTCTCTCTCTCTCTCTCTCTCTCTCTCTCTCTCTCTCTCTCTCTCTCTCTCTCTCTCTCTCTCTCTCTCTCTCTCTCTCTCTCTCTCTCTCTCTCTCTCTCTCTTACACACACACACCAGACAGACATTTTACATTTCTTAAACAAACCAGTCTCTTTAACTGCTTGGCTTCCTTTTCTCAATTTTCCCAAACTTTCCATCCTTCCTTCCTTCCTTCATTCATTCCTTCCTTCCTTCCTCACACCCTCCGTCGCCCTTCCTTGTCGCATCCACCAAACAGACGAATCATAGCAATTATCCATCTAACAAGGACAAGTTACCCTATCTTCCCTCTTTTCTGTCTCCTCCACTCACCCACTTTAACCAACAGTTTCTTTACCCCGTTTCCTAGGGGTCAGGTTTGTTTAGAATGTGTATCGCATCTCCCCCTTATTATTATTTGGGGAGGCGGTAGCAGAGTGGTTAGCGTCTCCGAGTGGCGTTCTCGGTGACCCGAGTTCGATCCTCGATGAGAACTAAAATCTTTCTGCACCGTCGAGTGTGCCTAAGAACACCCACATGCCCTGTCCATTATTAACTCCTCTATTTGCATTTTTAAACTTCGATTGCGAGTGCATCGGAGGACAAATGGGGGGCCGGGGGCGGCATGAGCCTCTAATTACAGGCGTCAGTATAAAAATCCTGCCTGCGCCACCGCGAGCGAGGACCAACCATCACAGCCCTCAAATGAACTTCCAGGGCCTACCATCCGAGCCTTAGGAGTCACTGCCTACAGGCGCTATAGCCACAAATGTAAGAGAGAAAAAACACTTAACCTGTATATAACCTGACTTGTACCTGCTCCTGTTCATTTGTTCATAGCTATTTATTACTATTGGAGAATGTGTGTCTGGACGTGAGGTGATATCAATGATGTTTAGCTGTTTGGTCCTGATGTGTGTGGGGGTTCAGTTACCTTGACTCTCTCTTATTGCCTTGTGGCTTAAGGGTCGTTGATGTACATCAGACTTAACTCTGGCTTTCAGTTTGTTCAGCTTAGAAGTTCAGTGTCCTTGTACGCCTCTTTTCCTTTTCTCTCTTCTTTTTACTCATTTTATTCCTTCGCGTCCAGACCCATTCTTCCTACTTCGTCAAGCATTACTTATCTTTTTCTTCCTCATCTTCCATTTTCATTACATCTTTCCTCTCATAATGCTCATTTGCTTCATAACGCAGGCAAATTTTCTTTTTTATTCTCGTCTTCTCCTCTTCTTTCTCCCGCTCTTTATGTTCCCCAATCTACTACTATTCCACTTTCTCCTCTATCATATCCTTCTATCCTTCTCCTCATCGTCCTCGTCCTCATCGTCCTCCTCCTTGTCGTCCTTCTGCTGCTCCTTCTTCTTCTCCTCATCGTCCTCATCGTCCTCCTCCTTCTGCTCCTTCTTCTTCTCCTCCACATCATATCCTTCTCCTCATCGTCCTCGTCCTTATCCTCCTCCTCTTCCTCCTACTGCTCATTCTTCTTCTTCTCCTCCCCATCATTCCTCACAACATATATCCTTCCCTGTCCCTCACCCTGTCACGCCACCCTCCTTGTGTCACCTCCTCGCTGACACCCGTATTTCTCGCCGCTATAAATGTACAGGGAAGCTCGAGATCTGGGTTCGGAGGGAGGCAAAGGGGGGGGGGACCGAATTTATGGTCATCGAAGTGATATTCAGTGTCAGGGGGGTAAAGGAAGTAGGTGAAAAATGCTTGCGAATTGGATATATTGCTGTGGAAGGTTGCAAGCGCGTTAGGAGGAAGGAGAGAGAGTGGTGGTGGACGTGATGGTGGTTGGAGTGGTGATGGTGGTGAAGGGTGCACCGTGATAGATGGCTGAGTGCGTTGTGGTGTGTTGTGTTTAGCAGGGAGGGAGAGGAACCCGATGGTGATGAGTAATGAGGGGAAATGTTGAGGGTCAGTTGTTGGTAGAGGGTTAATAGACTACCTTAGTGAGCTCGATCTGTCATCTGGTGGCCGTCTGGGAACTACACGCGGAGCTAGAATGTCGGGTCTCGGGGTGTCGGGCTCGACTTATTTTCTATTATTCCCTACCAAACCAGCTACAATTAAGTGTTGTCATGGTCAACATAGGCTTATGCAAAATGGAAATATACGAGTTTTACATTATTCATGGCGTTATAATGAGGATTGTTGGCAAAATAGAAGCATTCGATCACAGGTGTCCTACAACATTCTACTAAATACTGCAAAGGAATGCTTCAAGGCGGGTGCATGGGTTAATATTACCCCCATGTATGCAAAGAGAAGGTAATATTAACCCATGCACCCGCCTTGAAGCATTCCTTTACAGTATTTAGTAGAATGTTGTAGGACACCTGTGATCGAATGCTTCTATTTTGCCAACAATCCTCATTATAACGCCATGAATAATGTAAAACTCGTATATTTCCATTTTGCATAAGCCTATGTTAACCATGACTACACTTAATTGTAGCTGGTTTGGTAGGGAATAATAGAAAATAAGTCGAGCCCGACACCCCGAGACCCGACATTCTAGCTCCGCGTGTAGTTCCCAGACGGCCACCAGATGACAGATCGAGCTCACTAAGGTAGTCTATTGTAGTGGTGGTGGTGGTGGTTATGGTGACAGGCGAGAGGGTGCGGGGGCTTAATGGTGCTCACTGTTGAATGGTGAGTGATACTTAACACACCTGGGAATGGTTGTTCGTAATTCTGTCTGGTTGTGTGTGTTGAGGGTCGGGAGCGAGTGTGTTGTGGAAAGGCTGGTGTATCTCCAAACTATGACAGAATCTAAAATGTGTTTTATGACGTTTGATCGTTTGAACGTGAAAGTTGTCATTTATTTATCTTTTTTTGTTTGTGTGTGTGTGTGTGTGTGTGTGTGTGTGTGTGTGTGTGTGTGTGTGTGTGTGTGTGTGTGTGTGCGCCATATTCAATGATGAAATGTTGGCAGCACAAAGACACCGCCGTGAATTTTAGTGTCGCGACTCGCTGGGGTTCAGTAAGCCCCTTGGCGTGTGCCTCGGTGTTTTGTTGCGGCGAGAAGTGAAACTGCGGGGCGAAAAAATCACAGAGCTCAAAAGATTCGTCAGTGGAACGTAATCGGATGCCCTCAAAAGGCAGATTTCTGTATGTAACTCATGCTATGCGACGCACAAACGACAGTAAATGTTACCTTTTCGTTCTTTTTGTTCTTTGAAGTTTCCTTGAAATTTAACCTGATGCCAAAAAAAGTATATGTAGGCAGAAATTATTAGGTCTGGACATAAACCACTGTAAACCTGGACTGCGCACGGAATATCGGCCTGTCGCACAAGGGCCTGAAGTCGGAGGGCCGCTCGGATTCATATATCTATAATAATATAAGCGAAAGTGTGTGTGTGTGTGTGTCCGCGATAGGTGCCGCCCCCCGTGCCCCAATCCCATCATATGGCACAGTTTTGGAACCAGCTTGACCAGGGGCACATTTTAAGCCCACTTATGAGATAAACCGATCACTTTTTTTTTTTTTTTTTTTAGCAGCCTATTAGCGAAAATTGTGAGAAAAAAAATGTGGGTTGCGAGAATTGAGGAAACCTTGATGTAGGGTGATGGGTAATGGGTGAGTGAATGGGTGGGGCGATGGGTAATGGGTGTGGGGTGATGGGTGAGTGAATGGGTGGGGGGTGATGGGTGATGGGTGAGGGAATAGGTGGGGGGTGAAGGGTAATGGGTGAGTGAATGGGTGTGTGGTGATGGGTAATGGGTGAGTGAATGGGTGGGGGGTGATGGGTAATGGGTGAGTGAGTGGGTGGGGGGTGATGGGTAAGGCGTTAATACATACATTTCTACATCCATGATTTCAGGAAAGTTAGAAGGGGCTATCTGGAGAGTTTGTGTTTGGTGGGCCGAAGGCCCACCAAACAGACTCTTCAGAAAGCTGTTTGGTGGGCCGAAGGCCCACCAATAGCCCTCCGCAGGAGCTAGCCAAAAAGTCCGCCCGGAGGGCGGCTTTGCGGCTAGTATATATATACGGATCATATAGACTGGTTTATCAGTATATATGATATACTGTAGTCTTCGTAAATGTTTGTTCTATAATATCAAATAAAAAACAGTAAAACACGCTAAAGAAATGCCATTACGAGACTCTGAAGAAATATGCAGGAACTTAATATTCACTTCAACTCTTCGCCTTGTAAAACTTTGCGAGTCAACTTTTATCATGAAGGGTATCAATAGAAGCGCAATTTTATTAGCTTTCCATTGATATATTTCGTTTTCGGATAAATGAATTAGAACCATGCATAAATTAGCATTAAATAGATAACTAAAATCATCAATCGGGTAATTTTCCCGATTGATGATGTTATTTATTTACTTAATATTTCTTTTTCTGATAAATTAATTAGCACCATGTATAAATTAGCGTTAACTAAATAAATAACCTCTTCAATCGGGAAAATTACCCGATTGATGATTTTATTTATTTATTTAATGCTAATTTATGCATGTTTTTAATTTATTTATCAAAAAACGAAATACATCAATGGAAAGCTAATAAAATTGCGCTTCTATTTATACCCTTCATGATAAAATTTGACTCTCAAATCTTTAAGTGGCGAAGAGTTGAAGTGAATATTAAGTTCATGCATATTTCTTCAGAGTCTCGTAATGGCATTTCTTTAGCGTGTTTTACTGTTTTTTATTTGATAATATTATAGAACAAACATTTGCGAAGATTACAGTATATCATATATACTGATAAACCAGTCTATATAATAGTCCATAGACCACTATATCTCTTTGTCGGGCGGGCGCTATGCAGCCTGGCAATTTCAAAACATTGTCGCGTGAACAGTCCAGAGATATAGTGGTCTATGGTCTGGACGATGCCGAGTGACAATGACGAGGAACACTAAACTTCAGAAACGAGGACGGGCTTGCCAGACAGACGAGTTAATGAAGAAAGGGAAGAACGGTTTGTTAGATATTTCCTCAGTATAAAAATTATGAAGTCGATTAGGGATAAAGTGGGATGGTTGGCGGCGGCGTGAAAGGAGGAGTGAGTGGGCGTTGAAAGGATGGAGATGGAACGGACGTCGAGGCAAGTGGTAAAGGATGTGGTGTGTAATTGTATTTAGGGCGTTTGATGGTTCGTTAATTGAAAGGTGTGTGTGTGTGTGTGTGTGTGTGTGTGTGTGTGTGTGTGTGTATGTGTGTGTGTGTGTGTGTGTGTGTGTGTGTGTGTGTTTGTGTGTGTGTGTGTATATGTACACAGCGCAATGGTCAGGTTGATAGCGTGCTGGCCTACCAATATGTGGGTAGGCGGTTCGAATCCTCGCTGCTACCGGGGATTTTTCACTGACAAATTCGGGCGGTTACTGTCTCCCTTGAGCAAGGGAATGGGGGTGTGTGGTGTATGAGGTCCCAGCATTGCCCAAAGATGGCGATTGGCGAAACTGGCGATCGCGAGCCAGCTCGCGTGGACAAGACCATGGGTGAATAACACACACACACACACACACACACACATACACACACACACACACACACACACACACACACACACCCACACACACACACACACACACACACACACACACACACACACACACACACACACATGCATACATACACACACAAAGTTGAAAAGTTATATGTTTTCATGCAGGCCGAGTAAAATACATGAGTTAAGGTGGGTGAGACTCTTTGCAGATGGCTGTTTTGTATAAGGGTATGTAAGTAATGATGTGTTTGTGTTATTCACCTTGTCTTGTCTATCGCGAGTCCTACTCGCGTGGGTGTCTTGTCTATCGCGAGTCCTACTCGCGTGGGTGTCTTGTCTCTCGCGAGTCCTACTCGCGTGGGTGTTATTCACCATAGGTGAATAACAAAAACAAACACACACACATTATTACATATCTTTCTACGAAACAGCAATCTGCAAAGAGACTTACTCTTATTAACTCTTATGTATCTTACTCAGCTTGTCGAAAAATATATAACTTTACAACAGCGGAGCGTTGTTTGTGGTAGACTATTGTTATGAAAATAGTTTTTTTTAGAGAGAATAAGAAGTTCAGGGACATCACTATGGACCCCATTGTGTAGCGCTTTTATTAGGTCAAGCCAAGTTTTTGTTATCACATCAACAAAGTAATCGAGCATAAAACTTCTGCGAAAACACCAGGTAAGGCCGATGACAATGATGTTATGGACATATTATTATTATTATTATTATTATTATTATTATTATTATTATTATTATCATTATTATTATCATCATTTTTAATAATAGATTTATTATTATTACTGGTTTTTTTTTCTATTATCATTATTGTAAGCTATTTTTTTTATTATTATTATTATTATTACTGTTGTCATTACCATTACTATTATTTTTATTATTATTGTTATATTATTATTATTATCATTATTGTTATTATCATCACTATTGTCAAAATTATTTCCATTATTAATATATATATTTTATTAATATAATTTATATTATAATTTTCGTTATTATTACCGTTAGTCGTATTTGTGATATTACTTTTTCATCATTACTTTTGTTACTGTGAGATGAGTAAGTATTAAATATTTCTTCTGAAAGAAATAATACAAAATGAAAGTAAAAATTGACTATAACACATTAATTTTTTTATTTATTTATTTTTCTTCTTCATTTTATTTTTGGTTCTGGATCTGTATCACCCTTAACTGCCTTCCCACGTCAAGCCATATACCAGGGATGCTATCATAGAGCCAGCGTTATAATTAAAAGGAGTCATATGCAGACTTTACTAAGGGGGAGGCAACAGGAACAGAACGGAGATGAAATGAACGTAAATCTTAGTAAATAAAAGGGTGGCTAGTTCTGTTTGGGGGATTATAGCACGTTGAGAATCTGCAGGAAGGTTCATTAAGCAATACTCTCTACTACTAATTATTATAACAGATGAATCCTTGCAAAGTGAACCTGGATAGGGGATGGGGAAGCTCTGGTTTAAACCCCTTGAGGCCCAAAACGTAATTTCCACTGTAATTTAGCTACCATTAGACGATTTTTAGTCAATATAAGCAATATTTTATAGATATGACCTGTTTAGTATTCTTGTTATCAAGTTAATTTCGTATATTAAGTTATTTTTCGTAATTTTATGGCTAACAACAGACGATTTTATTTAGCAAAGGAAAGATCTGGGCGTGAAGATGATGCATGGGTTAAGATGGGTTAAGGGTTAATGGGTTACAGGTTCATGGGTTAAAGGTTCATGGGTTAAGATGATGCATAGGTCGTGTCATCACAGCTGGCAATGGACTGGTGATTTGAAGCCATTGTTCCCTAACTACCTATTACACGCCAGCTGTTGTTGATAATTGCCGTCATAAACCAGTGCTATCCTTCGTGCTTGCTGGGGTTACTGTCACCTGATCTTTAATGGTTGTTTTCCTGAAGGGATTAGTAATAGTAAAGGGTATGAAGTGGTAGTCCTGGTGATGGTAGTAGTAGTAGTGGTGATTGTGATAATAGTGATATTATGTAATAGTAGTTGTAGTGGTGATTGTGGTGATATTAGTTGTTGTTTTTGCTAGCGTCGCTCAAGAAGTACTAATAAAAGGAGGGATATGCATTAGTAGTAGTAGTGGTATTAGTTTTAGTAGTAGTAGTAGTAGTAATAATATAAATAGTAGTAGTAGTAGTAGTAGTAGTAGTAGTAGTAGTAGTAGTAGTAGTCGTAGTAGTTTTATTAGAAGTAGTAGAAATAGTAGTGATTATTGTGTTTCTTATCACTGCAATTGTTACTACTATTGTTTCACGTTTAACCTAACATTAAAGCATCACTATAATGAATCTCCCGTCGAGACAGCAGCGGCAGTCTACGTAATTGTTTGGCCTCATTAATGGCGGCGGGAAAAAGTGATAATTTATAGTGTCATCTCACGTACCTTTGTCACGTAAGAATTGTGCGTTAGGAAGATGACGTAGTGGCGCAGTGGTCGAGAATGTGACTCGTGATGTGATATACTGGACTTCGAACCTCGGCTAGAAAAGTGCATAGGGGAGGATGTTACGTTTTTTATTAATTGTGGCATAACTGAATGACTTATCTTAGTTCTGTAGTTAGTAGGAAAGTATTGGTAGGACAGTTAGTTAATAGGAAAACAGTAGAAGCCATGTGCTACTCCTTAACTCTTTCACGCCCAGATCTTCCCTTTGCTATAAAAAATCGTATGTTGTCGAGCCATAAAATTACAAAAAGTAACTTAATGC
Source organism: Chionoecetes opilio (assembly GCA_016584305.1). Classification (NCBI taxonomy): domain Eukaryota; kingdom Metazoa; phylum Arthropoda; class Malacostraca; order Decapoda; family Majidae; genus Chionoecetes; species Chionoecetes opilio. The sequence continues at coordinate 49,931 of JACEEZ010008173.1, forward strand.
ACCAAATTAGTTAGTTGACAAGGATACTAAACAGGTCGTATCTATAAAATATTGCTTATAATCACTAAAAACTGCTGTCTAATGGTAGCCAAATTACAATGGAAATTACGTTCTGGGTCTCAAGGGGTTGAACTTGCATCATGGAAAGTGTACCGTGTGATGCAGCATGAGAATAATTTTGTGTGGCAGCGTATTTCATATTATAAGGTACAAGATGGGCTGCATTTCTACTCGGTCAGTATCTGGATTCCGCTTGTCTTCATTTTCTGCTTGTGGTTATTATGATGGTGATGATGCATGGGTGTTTGGTGGTGGTGATAATATCGGTTCAAGATGTGATGATACATGAGTGGTGTTTGGTGGTGGTGATAGTGTTGGTTCAAGTTGTTGTGATGATGGGTGGTGTTTGGTGGTGGTGATAATAGGCCATATGCAAGAAATTTTCTTGACCCGTTGCACCGGGGCGCGGCATACAAGAATCATTTGAAAACACTCCACCGGTTGCGCTCCACTGGTTGCGTCGAGTCGGCTGATTGCACATCCCACCTGCATTCCGCTCTGCCTTATTCCATCCTATTTCTTCCCAGACCATTACAGGTGAGTTTTCAACACAACCGAGAGTAACATGCATAACTTGTGAATGCACACGTGTCATAATTAAGGTAAAATTAGGTGCAGGAGGCCTTATATTGCTGTGAGAAGTGGTGACGAGGGAGAGCGGCGGTGGTGGAGGTGGTCCGCCATATTGCTTTGTGGCGACTGGTGGGACGTTCAAATGTACGCACAAGCATCACTCAGGCCCATTTTTTCTTCCTCAACGCCTCAGATAAGTGGCGAACACTAACAAAGCTATTATTTTAATAGCAGAAATTATAAATTAGGCTAGTAAAAGGAATTAGATAGGCGTAAAACAGTCAAAATACTGATGCCGCCTTGGACTCGCTTGTGTTGGTACGCCTGCTTTTGCAGCCACCGCTTGTGTTGGTACGACTGTCAAATATCCACCGGTCGAGCATTTCTTGAAGATCCCACCGGTGGAGATACGACTGTGGGGAATCTCCACCTGCCGGGATTTGACGAGCATTCTTGCATATAGCCCAATATCGGTTCAAGATGTGATGATACATGAGTGGTGTTTACTGTTTGGTGGTGGTGATAGTGTTGGTTGAAGTTGTTGTGATGATGGTGATGATGCATTGGTGGTGCTTGGTGGTGTTTGTGGGGATGAACTCTTAGTGTGTTGTGGTTGTGATTATGGTGATGTGGTGTGATTGGTACATAATAGTGGTGATGGTGTTGATGTAGTGGGTGGGGTGATGTTGGTGGAGTTGTAGATCAGTTTGAATTGGTTATGTAATGATGTAACACTGGTTGAAATTAGTGTGTATGACCCATTTAAAGTGATAATTGTTGTGTTGATGCACGTTATTATTTCTACGGATTTAAATATGACTTTATTATCACTATTACCTACAATTAACCTCCACACAAAGCTTTATTTACTTAACGTTTCTTCGAACCCGACCCTCACGCATTTAGATTTACCGATACTTTTGAGCTAAATTAGATAGACAAACGTAAGTGTCTGAGGTACATAGGGTAGGGGGTGGCCGAGTGGTTAGTGGTGAGCTCGATGCCCGGAGTTCGAATCCTGCCGGTGACACAACTCTTTCGGCCATCTTTAACGTGGTCGACAAGAGCCTGGGAGGTGAGCACAAGGTCCCGAGTTCAAGTCCCGCCAAGGAGCAACTATAAATCCATCGTCGAGTGGCCGAAGCAACCGACATGCTGCATTCCTGTTCCGTCGACTGCGACTTCAAGTGTGGCGATGGGACAACAGGTAGCAGCGTGTGTTTTCAAAATGAGGGTTGACCTTCATAGAAAACGGACCCTCACCTATAACATCACAGGTGTCACTATAAAAATCCAGCCTGCACCAACCAACGGGCGGAGGGCCGACCATCACGTCCCTCCATATGATAAAAATAACCTACTGGCGCTACAGGCTTCATGTAAAAAAAAAAAAAAAAAAAAATACATGAACAATAGGGTACGCCGTATAACAAAAATTCTTTTTCTCAACTTTGGCATGCCAATTTCCTATGTAAAATAGAATTCTAAGACGATTTTATCTGTATCCAATTTTGCATTTGAGCAATTCTTACTATGCAAAATCGCACTTTTATATTGCACCCTTATCGAATAATGCTTAAATGAGTACGCAGTGTCCGGTTGGTCATGTGTATTGCATCATGCACCAATATGTTCCAAATGACTAGCGTGGTAAGCTCTTTCTGATCAGTTGGTTCATCAGGCACTACATTACAGTGTCACAGCCTCTACGTTGGCCTAGACGTTCCATCATGTCCTTCTTAGACTGAAGCAGGGCATGGTCCCCGGGGGTTGGGGCCGAGCCCGGATGAACCCGTCTCTGGCCTGCTGCCCCACCACTGCTGCCGCAGGCTCTGTCACCTGCTTCACGACTCTTTCGGTGCTCTGAGTGTGGATAGAGAACTCTGGTACCTCGTACGGCTTGACCAGGATCTCCTGGATCTGATCCCCGGACAGTGAACAGGTGAATGCCGGCTCGTGCACCTGGCCAGGCTGCCAGCTGATCAGTGTCTGCAAGCTGGTGGCTGACAAGTTTCACTTGGGTGTGATGCGAGGTCTTACACTGGTGACCCCATACTTATCGCCACCCTCAGCTTCAAAATCTGGGGCACGGCGAACCTGCGGTCGTCCTCACTCTGACTCGCCATCAGCGAGAGGAGGACACATTCTGAGTGTGCGAACCATGCTCCTGTCCGCAGTAGAAGGGCACAGCTGTTTGGACCTTCTTGGCTGCGACCTCATCACTCTGACTTGCGTGAAGATGTGCTTGGGGCCGTCCTCTAGTCCCGTGGGGGACTCTTGATTCGTAGTAGAGTTTGAAGTACACCTGCAGGCAGTACTTGACTAGGATTTCCAGGGTGTTTCAGTTCTTTGCCAGTCAGTCCATGCATCCGGGCCACATGTACACGAGCGACTGGGGTGTGGTGAGCCATCTGGGGGGGACACCTTGCCACACTTGATCTCCTGCAGCTCGGACGGGAGAACGCCCCGCTTTACAGCCTGGGCCAGCTGGTAGGAGACCTGCTGGTCAGTGGATATTTTGACCAGGGTATACTCCGGTATCTCTGCGAGATCTTCACCGCCTGGCACTCCTCTGAACTCTGCGTTTTTACTGCATCTCATTCACGCTGGGCAGCAGACTGCACACTGGGCCCCTGAAGCCAGTGTCAATGAGGTAGGGCCCGTCGATGCTGGTGATAAGGTGGCGCAGGGGCAACTCGTTTGGTGTGCAACACGCATATACTCCAGAAGAGCTTGCGTCCCAGCATCTTCTCCAAAAGGGCGTGAGTACCACCCTTCCACCCCGTGTTGGCCCTATTGAGTCAACCCCTTTCAGTACGATCAGGTGAGTCGGTGGAGTCGTATGTCACCACAGATCATAGAGAGCCTGAGCCACCTTGAACGCAGCTTCTCAGGTGGCACCGGGTCCTCTGGTACAAAGTGCCAAAGGTACCTTCCAGATGGCTCCTCTGTCATTTACAAAAGCTCCTCCCTGATCAACCTTTGGGGGCAGTTTCCCATAGCTGTCGGCACCATCGCCCTGGTCTTGTCCTTCCTCCCATCGTAACCCAATCCAACTATTTTGGTACCCTGGTTTCTTCCCCTGGTCAAGGTCCCTGGCCGATGCCATGGCATCCTGCCTGGCCCTCCTCAGCTTGTTAGGATCGCAGACCGGTACGACATGTCTGGAGAGAGGTGGCCGTCAGCGGATAAGGTCCTGGAGGAATCCAAAGCCCAAGGCAGCAGCAGCAGTGGGCGGAACGTCGAACCGGATGCTTGGATGCGGAGCTGGACCTCGACCGTACGTGTTTGACCGACTTACGCTGTTTTTTTTTTGACTTTTTTGGGGTTTTGGTGATAGGACCTTAGACCTTAAACGTATCCAGCCCTGAAACTAAACCCACGTTTGGGTAAATAATAACGTGGAAAATCCAGTTGCCAGGAAAAAGGTTTTTACCCGAAAAACGAGGCGATTTTGTATGAGAAGTGAGCTTTCCGGCGTCTGGCGGATTTAATGTAGGTCTTACGGCAATATTGAGTGTATACTTCCGATAGAGTTTTTAGCGCTCGACAACTTTGTCTTCAGTGAAATTTATCGAATCTCTAACTTAAGTGACTTTTCTGTGAGTTTAAAGATGGTGTATGCTAAGCTATGTTTTGCATATAAATATAAAAGTCCATTTTTGCATAGCAACAAGTGCTCAAACCAAAAAGTTGAAGCGGACAAACCACCCTTAAAATTCAATTTTACATAAGAAAACACCCTGCCAAATTCGAAATAATCTATATTTCACTTTTCATTGGACCTACGGCGTACCCTAAATTGAACAATCCTCACGCCTTGTTTAATATTCACAATCTTACTTCAATATTATCTTGAAGTCTTTCATGTAGAAAATATATCCAGATTATTTATGTGAAAAAGTGAGGTTTGTGGTTGGGCAGAGACTCATTTTCATCTCTTTAGCATATATCAATATCCAGAAAGAGAACAGTCACTCGCCATGTCCTGAAGGCATGTTAATTAGGCGAGGCGAAACACGAGGCCCTTTGTGTTCAGAATGAAATCTTTCTTAATCCGGGGAAGTGTTAAATTACGTTATTAGGACTACGTAACCCGCAATGTTGTATAAAATATAGTTTTTTCTTTAAGGAACATAACTTGTTGACCTTTATTATCTATTCATTGTGTCGTAAATATGCCTGCGTATTATTATGATAAAATGAGAGAGAGAGAGAGAGAGAGAGAGAGAGAGAGAGAGAGAGAGAGAGCGAGAGCGAGAGAGAGAGAGAGAGAGAGAGAGAAGAAAACAGTCAAAGAAAACAGTCAGACAGACAGACAAACAGGGAGAGAGGATGTAATTTTCAACTTTTCCAAATGCAAAAGAAAGATTTTTTTTTACAGAAGCCACAGTAAAAGACATTCTAAATCTTCCTAGAAAATTAAGCAGAAAACAAACTAGGATACACAACACTAACATTTCCTTCACAGGTGACGCATGGCAATCGCAAGAATCGTTTCACTTGTATGCAATGTTAAAATAAATGCAAACTGTCGAAAAATTGCTGTTGAGAAACATGAGTGTGAAAATTTGTTTTACCAATGCTACAGGTCTGAATTTTATGGTCACTTTTTGATGATTATATAAAACAGTCTTGTGAAGGAGAAAGAGACTAATTCGTGGTTATGAGTGCGATTATTCGTGTCTCATTTGGATTTCTCCATTCGTCAGTTTTATCATCACTGCCAAGTAAGCAACAACTATACTAACTTGCTTATCTCCGAAGAAAAGTTTTGAAATTGATAATCATTTTGTTTCAGGAGTGTTGACAGTATTGATGGTGGTAGTGGTGATGTGTTGGTAGGAGTTGTAATTGTGGTGGTGGTTGATTTAGTTGTCATTATTCTTGATGTCGTTGTTGTTATTACCTCCGCCAACGAAGTTGGAGGGAGGTTATGTTTTCACCCCGATCTGTCTGTCTGTTTGTTTGTTTGTTTGTTTGTTTGTTTTTTGTTAGTGTACAGGATTTTTCGAAAAGTTACGAATAGATTTGGACCAAACTTGGTATACCAAGTCTATTTGGTATAAGGAAGAACTGGTCTAATTTTGGATGAAATTGAATCACAACTGTTGCCATGGCAACCAATTGATGAAATATTCGGGCGGAGTTATGCGTCTACTGAGTCCCCCCCCCCCCTAGTTTGTGTTGTTTTCGTGTCATTAGAGACAGGGCAACCCTCCCTCCTTTTTCGGCGTCTCTTTCTGATCTTATATACGACAACTGGCAATAAATATACGTATTGTTGCGTTTATTTTTATCTAACTTAAGCCAGTGTTTTATGATGGAAAGAAAATAATAGAATGAACAAAAAAACATAATTGTTCACTAAGGAATACACAATTCACGTAGAAGAAAAAATTAAACGCAAAATGAACCACACCCAAGCAAATAACTATAAATACGCACTCCTCCACCATCAAAGAACACAACATCCTTTTGAAACAAGCACGTCTTAATGAAAAAAAGAAGAAACGCGAAGGAAAAGAAAGCGGCAGAAGTTTCCAGGGCGGCTCCCCAACCCTCTGGAGAATCCGGAGCACACGCACTTTTAAAACGCCGGATCTTTTCAGGGAGGTCGCTGCGTGACTAAGGATGGAGGTGGAGGATATAATAGTGTAACCAGTGAATCAGGGACGGTGATTGCTGAGAGAGAGAGAGAGAGAGAGAGAGAGAGAGAGAGAGAGAGAGAGAGAGAGAGAGAGAGAGAGAGAGAGAGAGAGAGAGAGAGAGGGTCTAAAAGAAAAAAAAAAGGTATTAATAAACAGTTATAAGAAAAAGAATAACACTAATAGATTTAAGAGCAGCACATTGTCCTTTCATGAATAAATGATACGATCATTTTTGTTGGCCTCGACATGCTTCCCACACGCACAGGACACCTTGCCATGACGACCGTGGAGAATGGGACATCAAGAGGGAGTCATGCAGTGTTGACCAGAAAACATTATGGCCAAAATATAAATCATGGTTGACATGAGAAGCAACTGCGATCACGGAACTAAAAATTATGGAAAGATGAAGTACTTTTTGACGTCGAAGAGAAAAACATGAGACTACGAGACAGGAGTAAAGATAAATAGGAGGCGAGTGGAGGAAAGAAGGAGATGAATGGAGTTTGTGGAAGTTGTGAAACTCTCTGGGAGACTCGCTGGTAAAGTTTTTTTGCATGTTTTTTTGCAGTACACAAACTTATCTTTTTGCTCGGTTTTCGCACTTTGTTTTCCTGCCTTCTTTTTTGGGTATGTTTAGATGTTCATTATGCGAATATTATTTAAGCCAATACCAAGCAGTGATAGTCTTGAACGACACTTATATTATATTCCTCCTTTGATATGAAAGCTATTATTTCACGTCATGCTTTCTAGGAATAAGTTATATCATACCTTGGTAAATCAGTGACAATTAAAGGCCCTCTTGTTTAACTTATTCTATAGATAAAACTGGCCTCTCACTGATATGAGAAAAAAATATTACATCCGACCTCCAAACTCCTTTCCTCTAGCTAACAAAACCCCTACCGTACATAACACTATAGTCGCCAGTCACTCGCCACTGCACTAATGTCGCCAGGCGCCATATATTACGAATTTTAGCATCACTATATATACAGACTTGTATGTGCCATTTAAGAGGCATGCACAGTAGTTTAGATTATGTCACACTACATATCTTCAGTGGCACATACAAGTCTGTAGTGATGTTAAAACTCGTAATATATAGCGCCTGGCGACATTAGTGCAGTGGCGAGTGACTGGCGACTATAGTGTTATGTACGGTAAATCGTTGACCTTGCCGGTACTACAAGAACGAGTTATGCTTAAAGAGGCATCTATGGCTGTCATGGAAGAGAAAATCAGGGCATCATACTACAATTCATCGCATGTTCTGTTTGTCT
>JACEEZ010008173.1:75000-95713 GCA_016584305.1 Chionoecetes opilio
TGGCAGAGAGAGAAAAAAAAGAGAAAGAAACGCTATTGTGCGAACAGAGAAACAGGACATTAAACAGATCGCTCATTTCACTTTTATTTAATCGAAGTGTTTCAGGGTTTATCAAGGACTCTCTGGATCCTTATAGTCCTCAAGGACTCCCTGGATATATGTTCCTGAAAATAATATGGAATTGCAAGGCATCAAATGATTCGCTGACAGATTAAATATATTGACTAGCGTACTTTCGAATCACATTTATGTGTTTCTGAATGAAAGCTTATGGTTACTTTGAAACTTTTCTTCTGACTTATAGGATATTTGAAGACTGTATTGTACTGTATATACTACATTACTCTCCTTATAGTTTTTCATGTATAAGTTGTCCGCTTCTCTATTCTAGTTACGAATGCAGCTCATCAACGAATGCAGTCCTGAAGACTGAGGCATACCCTGATGATTCTGCTTTATATACGGTGCTGATGTGCATTGTCTCCTCCCTGCATGGTTTAGTCTGATCCGCGGGATAAGATAAGGAAGGACAGACGGCCGGTGTGATCCACGCGTTTTATAAACACTACAGAATGCGGCGATCACTTACAGGCCTCACTGATATCTCACAAAACATTCAAAATCTTCTGAGGCAGGTAAATGTAGGGTGCGCGGCCTCAGAACAATTTACATCGCGAATTGAATATAATGAATGTCATGGCAGGCCTGTCAATATATTTCAGCATTACAATTGAAAAGATTAGTGAATTCATCTTCAAAGTATTGGAAAAGAAAGTATAATTAGGTCTTTATTTATTATCGTTCGGGTGTCCTGAAATGCTTATATGAAAAATCTACAGACTTATATATTATTATTATTTTTTTTTTTACGTTGTAGCCTATAGCGTCTGTAGGTTTATGGAGAGTCTTGATGTTGGTCGATCTCGCCCGTTGGTGGCGCAGGCTGGATTTTTATAGTAACACCTGTGGTCTCGGGTGAAGATCCCATTTTCTGTGATGTTCGGTTCTACAGTTTAGGCTCATGCAGCCCCTAGAGTCCACCGTCACACTCGCAATCGGAAGACAGTTATGCATGCATACTGCATGTGGGTTGCTTCGGCCACTCGACGATGAATTAGACAGTTGCTCCTTGGTGAGACTTGAACTCGGGACCTTCTGCTCCCCTACCAGACTCTTGAAAGAGTTGCCTCCGGCAGGATTCGAACTCGGGACATTGAGTTTAGTACTCCAAGACGCTAAACACTCGGCCACCGCCTCCCCCAAATAGTCATAGACAATATACTGTATGTCTATATTTAAGGGTTTATATCTAATTTTTTACACACACACACACACACACACACACGAGCAGGTAGAGGCTCACCATCGTCCTCAGTGACGCAAGACAGTGGCAAACAGCAACTCCATAACCAGAATGGCAACACCCACTGCCAGGCCTCCCGCGAGCACCACCAGCATAGCCTGGGAGAGTGTTAAGGTTCTCAATGTACGGTGGATGCCACTACCATAAACACTTTATTTTCATTAAACATTATTTTACCCTCATTGGGTCTTACCCAGCACTGCCTGAGGGAAAGAGACGAACTGACGGTGATTCTGGATGGCATTTGCTCACATGCGCTGGAATTGGGAACGTCGTTCTCATTCCAGTAGTTTAACAATCCAGCTTCGTTCATGGATATTATCCTGCAATAACACTGAATTAAAATAAAAAGATTAAGAAAACAGTACTTCTACCATACATGCAGAGCGGCAACCAGTTACCATACACAGGACAATGACCCTTTTTAAAGTCCTAACATTTGGAATTATTTGTGTGTGTGTGTTTGTGAGACCATCAGCTATCATCCTCCAGGCAGGGATCTAGAGGTTATATAACCAACCTTCGGGTAAGGTTTGGACCCCCCACACCACACACATAATCATTCTCTTGCTTAGTGGCGACAGTAACTGCTCCCTTTTGTTGAAAATAGTCCCGAGCCTTGAACAGCACAAGAACTCAGAACAACACTGCGGTGAGCTTCGTTTTTACCCCCTGAACCAGCGAGGAAATGTGCTTCTATTTGCTATTTATATGAATTGTCTATCATTATATATATATATATATATAGATATATTATATAATATATATAATATATATTATATATATATATATATATATATAGTATATATATATATATATATTATATACGTCCAATCAACAGGAACTAAGTGATTCACGGAGAGATGCCACTGAGCGCCTAACTTCTGATCTTTCTATAATTTCTGATTGGGCAAAGCAAACCTGTTTTGTTCAATGCCTCAAAACCCAATTCTCCCTATCTACTCGACAAAACCTACCAGATAACTATCCCCTCTTCTTCAATGAGACTCATTCTCCTTCTTCTACTGAACATTCTAGACTATCCTTACTAAAAACTGAACTGGAAATCTCACATCTCATCTCTTGCTAAAACAGCTTCTAAGAAGTTAGGTGTGCTGTGGCGTCTGCGTCCTTTTTTTTCTCCCTCCCAATTGCTTGCTCTCTACAGGGGCCTTATCCGCCCATGTATGGAGTATGTCTCACATGTTTGGGGAGGATCCACTCATACAGCTCTCCTAAACAGGGTTGAGTCAAAGCTTTTCGTTTCATCAACTCCTCTCCTCTGACTGACTGTCTTCAATCCTTAAATCACCGCCGCAATGTTGCTTCTCTTGTTCTCTTCTACCGTTATTTTCATGCTCACTGCTCTTCTGAACTTGCTAACTGCATGCCTCCCCCACTCCCGCGGCCTCGCTGCACAAAACTTTCTACTCATTCTCATCCCTATTCTGTCCATCTTCCTAATACAAGAGTTAATCAGTATCTTTACTCTTTCATCCATTTCACTGGTAAACTCTGGAACTCTCTTCCTGTTTCTATTTTTCCACTTTCCTATGACTTAAATCTTTTCAAAAGAAGAGTAACAAGACACCTCCCGAACTAAATTGGCCTACCCCTCTGTTTTTATTTTATTCTCTTACTGTCTTCTTTATAGGGACTGGCAACTAAGCGGGCTTTGTGTTACCCATTTTTGTTGTGCCCTTGGCTAGTCCCTTGTGATGTAAAAAAAAAAAAAAAAAAAAAAAAATATATATATATATTATATATATATAATATATATATATATATATATATATATTTTTTTTTTATATTCAGGAGCTAGAAGAAAGGGTGCCTTCCGGGCACCTTTCTTCTAGCTCCTGCGGAGGACTGTGGGCCTGCGGCCCAATGCGGGGGCGGGCCGCAGGCCCACAGTTTTGTTAATAATAGTATCTCCATAAAATGTTCATTCTCTCTAGTATGAATTTTAGAGAAAATGTTCCAGCAGAAACTATAGCAGCCACAGCCGTTTTTAGGTTTTTGCTGGCCACGCCCACCAGGTTCGGCCACTCCCATCGAAACATAGCCTATGTTCTCCGCTGGGCTATGAGGATTCCAAATATGTGCGGTATGTGGGGTTTTGGCCATCTGTAGCCGAGCCACAGCCGTTTTTAGGTTGTTTTTGCTGGCCACGCCCACCAGGGTCGGCCACGCCCATCGAAACATAGCTTATGTTCTCCGCTGGGTCATGAGGATTCCAAATATGTGCGGTATGTGGGGTTTTGGCCATTTGTAGCCGAGCCACAGCCGTTTTTAGTTGTTTTTGCTGGCCACGCCCACCAGGGTCGGCCACGCCCATCAAAACATAGCCTATGTTCTCCGCTAGGTCATGAGGATTCCAAATATGTGCGGCATGTGGGGTTTTGGCCATCTGTTGCCGAGCCACAGCCGTTTTTAGGCTGTTTTTGCTGGCCACGCCCACCAGGATCGGCCACGCCCATCGAAACATAGCCTATGTTCTCCGCTGGGTCATGAGGATTCCAAATATGTGCGGCATGTGGGGTTTTGGCCATCTGTAGCCGAGTCTATAACGAACAGACACACAGACAGACAAATTTTGAGATTTATATATATAGATATATAACACCATAATATAGATAACTATACACCGTAGATCTTACTTTCAAATATGTGGGATGGATCTAAAGATTCTAAACCCAAGGCAGTTTGTTCACACACAAAAAATGCACATTATAGATTCCTTTACTTCTGCCAATTCACCAGCTGGGGGTTCAGGTCTTTTCTGACACTAAGAAGGGAGAAAGGGTAGTGGAAACACGTGCTCTCCTGCTAATGCACCACCTATAAGTGAGTCTACCCTATCAACGTGTAAATCATCAGCGACTGAAACTCTAGCTATGGTCATACTACCATTGGATAACCTAAGTCAACATGAACAAAATCATGATAAGTCTCTGAACTCTTACTTGCATGTGCATTCCTTACCGTTCGTTTAGGGCTGGAATGAGGGGGCTGTCTTTCTGGCAGATCAAGGAGAGGGGAGTAGCCTGAATTATCTCATGCCCAATGTAGAAATCGCATTGGCCTGAAAGAGACAATGTTTATTAAGAAGAATATTATTACAAATTATGGAGAGATTCTGAATATCAATTACACAAATACATTATACATACATAGTATATTGCAATACACAAAACATAGGAGCATCAATGTAACAAATCATACTAATCAAGTTATTGCATCACTAATTGCATACGAATATCTATATCTATAATATTAATATGTATTTATCATGTTATAACGACATCGGTGTTTGGCTTGTCACATGGATTTAATGTATATTTAATGGCTTCCATGAAATTCTGCTTCGTGAATAGTTGTTAGGGATCGTCTTTTAGTGGCCCACAGATCCTCCCACTGCGTTTGGGTGAAAATTTCGCTCCTTGACATCGAATCAGTAAGAAATACTGACATTGTCTAATCAACTTAAATCTAATCATATGTTATAACAGCGATTCCCAACCTTTACACCTTGGAGGAACCCCTGTAATAATTTGTCATATTCCAAGGAACCCTATATATAGTATACCAAAGACTACTCTCCCAGACTACTCTCCTAGACTCCCAGCTATGGGTTAAATAGTCCCAGCTATGGGTTAAATAGTGGGCAGCCTGGGGTTAATCCCTACAGGGGTTCTACGTCCCTGGCCACGGTGAGCAGTAAGGCCAATCCCTGACATAGATTGGTTGGGGGGGGGTTTGCAACCCTTCCCTGTAAAAACTAAACTAGCCACAAACATAGTAAGAGGTAGAGGCCGGGGGCGCGGTAATCGCGCCCCCGACCCGGTTTTGCCGGGGGGCACGACCATGCAAACCCCTCCTATGCCGACGCAGGTGACGGGTCTGCCTATGACGAGTGCGAGGCAAAGCCCTCGGGAATCCCGCACTCTAAATCAAGTGGTAGGGCCCCCTAGCCCAATTTTTTCTTATGGGGGTGGCCGGGGCGGTGCAGAGGCGGCGTCTGCCCGTCGAATCACTCCTGGGATCAACCTGCGGAGGGTTCTTCGTGTGGGCTCGTGGAACGTTCTGAGCCTCTCAGAGGATCATCGACTACCTCTCTTATCGGGCGAGCTCAGTAGGCTGAGGGTGGATATAGTGGGACTCTCTGAGACGAGGAGGCCTGGCAGTGGCGAGACTAGCAGTGGGGGTTACACCTACTACTGGTCCGGCATGAGCAATGGTCACCGTGTACGGGGAGTAGCTATAGGCATCTCCAGCAAACTGCAGCCGTCAGTTGTTGAGGTTACTCCGGTTGATGAGCGTATAATGCGGGTGAGGATGAAACACACTCTGGGTTTCATGTCTCTTGTTGCAGTGTACGCTCCTACCGAGATGCGTAAAACTGAAGAGAAGGAGATGTTCTACGCCAAACTCGACTCTGTATTAGACCAGTGTCCTCCTCGGGACACACTCATTGTCTTGGGCGACTTCAATACTACTACTGGCATTGTGAGAGATGGCTACGAGTTGTGTGTTGGTCCCCATGGCTCCGGTACCAGAAACACCAACAGTTCTCTGCTTCTGAACTTTGCAAGGTCCAGAAGGTTGAGAATTGCAGGTTCTTGGTATCAGAGACCAGAGCTGCACCGCTATAGTAATGCCGGAGGGGTAGCTAAGGAGATCGACCACATCCTCGTTAGTACTCGTTGGCGGATCCTCCAGAACTGCAGGGTTTACCGGAGTGCTGAGTTCTTTGGAACAGATCACAGACTTGTTGTTGCTACACTTAAGCTTCATGTCAAGTCCAGAAGAATCTCAAGAGGTAACCATACTGTGTTTCATCTTGAGAAACTGAAGGACTTGACATGTGCTCATGAGTATGCGGTGGCAGTCTCAAATCGGTTTGATGTGCTCGGTGCTCTCGGGGATCCTGTAAAAACTGTGGGATACCTTCAAACGTGAAACTCTACAGGCTGCCAAGGAGTGTATTGGGAGCGCCCGAGGTCAAGGCGTGGTTTTGTCTCGACGGAGACGCTGGAGAAAATCGAGGAGAGTCGCGCTGCCAGGCTGGCTGGGAGCCGGGACCAGCACAGGGCTCTGTCACGCCGGACTAGAACCCTCCTGAGGAGAGACAAGGAGAGGTATGTCAGGAGTCTCGCTGAGGATGTCGAGGGTCATTTGAACGCTAATGACCTCCGACCCGCCTACCGAGCCCTGAAGAAGCTCCGTTCCAAGTCTCCTTCTCGGGCGAGTGCTATTCGAACAGCAGATGGGCGCCTCGTGTCGGACATGGATGGGCAGATGGCTCGTTGGGCTGAGTACTTTGGGCAGTTGTTCACGGTGGACCCTCCAACTGAGCAGCTTCACACCACCGGGTTACAGGCAGTGGATGCCGATCCTCCCATTGACGAAACCGCACCCTCTCTTGACGAAGTCAGAGAGGCTGTAGCAAAGTTGAAGGGTGGAAAGGCAGCTGGTGTTTGCAATATCAGTGCGGAGCTCCTCAAAGCTGGGGGTGAGGCCATGATCCGCGGGTTGTATGCTGTCCTGACTGCCGTGTGGCAATCAGGTACCATTCCTCCTGACTGGAAAAGGGGGCTGGTCGTCCCTATCTGGAAAGGGAAAGGGGACCGTCAGGACTGCAACAATTACCACGGTATTACACTGCTCAGCGTACCAGGCAAGGTGCTTGCCCATCTATTGCTGACACGAATTCGCAGTCATCTGGTGAAGCATCAGAGACCTCAGCAGTCTGGGTTCACGCCTGGTAAGTCAACAACGGACCGTATCCTAGCGCTTCGTGTCCTAGTGGAACGCCGACGTGAGTTTCGACAGGGGATGCTTGCAGCCTATGTTGATCTCAAGAAGGCGTTTGATTCAGTGCATCGTGAGTCACTCTGGGATCTTCTGCGACTTCAAAGGATTCCTGCAAGGACTATTGGTTTGATAACTGGTCTGTATTCTGGGACTGAAAGTGCTGTGAAGTGTGGGGCAGGTGTATCCAGCTTCTTTCCTGTGAATACAGGAGTGAGGCAAGGGTGCAGCCTTGCCCATCACTTTTCAACACTTGTATGGACTGGGTATTGGGCAAAGTTGTAGATCAAAGTGATTGTGGAGCATCCGTCGGCAACACCAAGATCACTGATCTTGTTTTTGCCGATGATGCAGTAATCTTTGCTGAGTCGCTGGAGGTCCTGGTGATGGCTCTCGAGGCGCTGCACGAGGAGGCAAAGCCTTTGGGACTTGAGGTCTCCTGGCTCAAGACCAAGGTCCAGGTGTTTGGAGACTTACTAGATGAAGCAGTACAGTCTGTTCATGCGTGTGGCGAGGACATTGAGATCTTGGAAAGTTTTACATACCTTGGTAGCGCAGTCCATAATGACGGCGGGTCACGTCAAGAAGCCTTACGGCGGATTGGCATAGCCCACGGTGTTATGGACTCGCTCAGCGGGAGTATTTGGCGTTGTCGGTACCTGTGCAGGAGGACAAAGATCCGGATCTTCAAGTCGCTTGTGATCCCTGTCTTACTCTATGGTTGTGAGACATGGACACTAAATAGTGACTTGAAAAGACGAATCAATGCCTTTGGTAATAAGTGTCTTCGCAGAATCATGGGGTATCGCTGGGATGATTACGTGTCAAATCAGCGATTGCACCGTGAGACTGAATCGAGGCCTATTACCTGCATAGTCCGTCAGCGCCAACTTCGGCTATATGGGCATGTGGCACGCTACCCTGAAACCGATCCTTCCCATCGGGTTGTATCTGTAGGAGACAATCCGGCGTGGAGGAGGCCAAAGGGGCGCCCACAAGGCTCGTGGCTGGGGCAAGTTGATGTTTCTTGTCGAGAGCTGCTTGGTATGGGAAAGGAGCCTGCATGGGAACTCGCGCGTGGTGACCCCCGGGAGTGGCGTCGTAGGGTGGGCGAGGCGACGCGCCCCCCGGCGTATGCCCCCAATGATTGAAAGACTACTCTATACTGGACTTGCTACTCGTGCCCCGCGCCAACCCGCCCATGACCAGTGGAGGCCAGTTTTGCGATTCCTGTTATTTTTTAACATCACCCCTATTTCCCTTCCTAAGGTTTATCAGTATATATGATATACCGTTATCTTCGTAACTGTTTGTTCTATAATATTACAAATAAAAAACAGTAAAATACACTAAAGAAATGCCATTATGAGAGAGTGAAGAAATATGCATGACCTCAATATATACTTAAACTCTTCGTTATTTATTATTTTGCGAGAAAATATTTTAATGCTAGCGATAGAAAGAAGCAGATTTTCATTAGCTTTCCATTGATATATTTCGTTTTCTGATAAATGAATTACCACCATGCCTAAATTAGCGTTAACTAAAAAAATAACATCATCAATCGTATCGGCAAGTAAAAAAGGGTTCCATGAATACAGTAGACTATGGCATATCAGTATAAATGATACACTGTTATCTTCGTGAATGTTTGTTCTATAATATTATCAAATACAAAACTGTAAAATACACTAAAGAAATTCCATTATGAGACTCTGAAGAAATATGCATGAACTTATATTCACCTAAACTCATCGCAATTTGATATTTTGCGTGAAGACTTTTTACATGCAACATATCAATAGAAGCGAAATTTAATTAGCTTTCCATTGCTATATTTCATTTTCTGATAAATGAATTAGAACCATGCATAAATTAGCGTTAACTAAATAAATAACATCATCCATCGGGTAATTATCCCGATAGATGATGTTATTTTTTTAGTTAACGCTAATTTATGCATGGTTATGATTCATTTATCAGAAAATGAAATATAGCAATGGAAAGCTAATGAAAATCCGCTTCGTTCTATCGTTAGCATCTAAAATGTTTTCTCGCAAAATATTAAATGGTGATGAGTTCAAGTGAATATTAAGTTCATGCATATTTCTTAACTCTCTCATAATGGCATTTCTTTATTGCATTTTACTGTTTTTTATTTGATAATATTATAGAACAAACATTACGAAGATAACGATATATCATATATACTGATAAACCATAGGAAGGGAAAAGGGAGTGATGTTCGAAATGACAGGAATCGCAAAACTGGCCTCCACTGGAAATAGCCCAAAATGAGTAGCAAGTCCAGTATAGAGTAGTCTTTGAGTATACTAATATATATATATATATATATATATATATATATATATATATATATATATATATATATATATATATATATATATATATATATATATATATATATATATATATATATATATATATATATATATATATTATTTTTTTAAGAAAAGTTCTTGAGCAATATAATTCATATGAAATCTACAATTACATCACATTTCATGAGAGTTCACACTAATAAGTCAATAATGTTATGACTTACCTTCAGTGTGACACTTGGGCTTGTTTCTCTTTGCGTATCTGTGAAATTCTTGGCCGAATTTTCGACAGATACACACGCAGTTCTTCCTCGACAGACAGGAGACGATATCTTGATTTGCTTTTAATGACGGTCAGGCATGGAGAAAGCTTGTTCACAGAGGTAAGAAGTTGAAAACTGGAGTAAAGCATCCAATGCTTTTACTGAGATGACAGGGTACTCTTGCTTTGCTGTAATCCAAAACTTGTCAAGTGATACTTCATTAAATTTAATTTTCAAGGTTCGATCGCACTGTAGTTCACTCAGTTCTTCCTCTTCTTGCAGACTAAGTAGTTTTTCTGTACTTGGTGAGAACTCAGTGAAGGGGTTTCTCACCCAGTCATACGTATCTGATGACAAGGAGGGGAAGTACTTATGAAGTTTTTCTGACAGTGATCCCAAATGACTTGTAATTAATGGAATGACATTTTCATAATCAGTCTGAGTTTGAACTTGAAGTAGGAGTGGAAATATTTCGACGTTTCCTCTTGCAAGGTGCTTTTCCAAACAGCGAGTTATTCTTAAATGCAAGAAGTTTGTCTGTGGAAGTCAGAATGTTTTCCTTCGCACCCTGCATGCTGGTGTTCAAGTTATCTAAATGCTGATAAATATCTGATAAATATGCTAGTTTCATTTGCCAGTTTGTAGATTCAAGACATTCACAGAAACTGGATTTATTATTCTCTTTGAAGAAAAGCATCAGTTCCTGTCGCAGCTCGAATACCCTTGTCAAAACTTTACCTCTCGAAAGCCATCGAGCCTCTGTGTGCTGGAGAAGCGTCACGTGATCTTGTTGCATGTTTTCACACAACCTTGCAAATATGCGAGACTTCAGAGGGCGCTGCTTTATAAAGTTGACCATGTTCACAGTTATAACAAGGACTTGTTTTAAATCATCCCCAATAGTTTTGAAACCAGAACTTCTCGGTGGAGAAAGCAGTGAGTTGTTATGCCTTCAGGGTTTTTTCTTTCACGCGTGATACAATGCCTTGTACTGAGCCAATCATTGGAGCACCATCAGTGCAGATTCCAACGCATCGGTTCCATGACAAACCACAAGATTCCAGGTAAGAAGACAAGATGTTGAAAATGTCATGGCCTTTGGTAGTTTCTGGCAGTTCTTTACAGCAAAAATAATTTTCCATTATTTCACCTTCATTTTCAAATAGTACAAATGCCAGCAGCTGAGCTTTACCAGTTATATCAGTTGTCTCATCTACTTGGAGAGCAAACTTGTTATTTTGCAGTATTTCAGACAAAATACCAGAAATATTGTTGGTTGTTGGACAGGTCATCCACACGCCTACTAATTGTATTATCAGAAACAGGAACCTTGCTTAATTCACTTTCAGCTTCTTCACCTAGCATTGTTCTCACAATTATTTTGCAAGTAGGCATTATTAGGATTTCTGCAATAGTGTGAATTTTCATTTTCTTGGCAACTAGCTCAGCCACTAAATAGCTTGCTTCTTGGGCCTTATCACTGATGGTTACCTTCTTTTCAAAAACTTTTCTGTTTCTGTTGTGAATCCAAGAGTCTTCGAAAATAATCCACGGTTTTATTTGACAAGTGGCTGTGATTAGTAGTTAAGTGTCGTTTAAACTTGGTTGGGGCCATAGCTGTGTTAGCGAGCTTTTCTCCACAAACAATGCACAAAGGAAGTGGACAGTTTTCTTCTCCAGTCCATCCATGTAAAGCCAATGGCCAGATAACTGTCATTGTAAAGGCGATTTTTTTAACATCACTCACTTTTCCTTTACTTGTACTTGGCTGTGGTATTTGTGATTCTTCGTCACTGTCCTCTCTCCACTGACATGCTTTCTTTTCAAATATTTGAACATGTTTCAGTCTTTAAAATCCTTATCAGACTAATATTAACTGGTGAAATTAATTAACACAACATTTCACTCGGTAGCGCTGCTCAAAACTGACTGAAGGAAGATGTGTGAACGGCTGGGCTGGGGCTCGTGACACGTATGATACTCGTACGGGGTTGCGTCACCCTCCTACCCAAACCCCTGTGTCGCCAAACTTGCGGAGTAGGAATGAAGGGTGTATCCCGCACCGGCAATAACACTATTTTTTTATAAATTATATGCATATTATTTGCTCTCATTACTATATACATTGTACTGACTGACACGTACGAGTATGTTGGTGTCTGGAAAGTGTTTGTGACGTGATGTTGAGTAGGAATTATGAATACTAGCCGCAAAGCCGCCCTCCGGGCGGACTTTTGGCTAGCTCCTGCGGAGGGCTATTGGTACCACTACTATATACACCACTATATACACCACCTATACTATATACACCACCTACTTACTATATACACCACCTGTGTTTGGTGGGCCGAAGGCCCACCAAACACAGACTCTCCAGATAGCCCCTTCAACTTTCCTGAAATCATGGATGTAGAAATGTATGTATTAACGCCTTACCCATCACCCCCCACCCATTCACTCACCCATTACCCATCACCACACACCCATTCACTCACCCATTACCCATCACCCCCCACCTATTCCCTCACCCATCACCCCCCACCCATTCACTCACCCATCACCCACACACCATTACCCATCACCCCACCCATTCACTCACCCATTACCCATCACCCTACATCAAGGTTTCCTCAATTCTCGCAACCCACATTTTTTTTCACGTCTCGCTAATAGGCTGCTAAAAAAAAAAAGAAAAAAAAAAAAGGGATCGGATCATCTCATAAGTGGGCTTATAATGTGCCCCTGGTCGAGCTGGTTCCAAAACTGTATCATATGATGGGATTGTACCACGGGGGGCGGAACTTAGCGCGAACACACACACACACACACACTTTCGCTTATATTATTATAGATGAATTAAGATCACTGTCATTTTGTAATAGCACATCATTATTTTACGGTTTCTCGCGGAACCCTGGTTGATGGTCGGCGGAACCCCGGTTGGGAATCACTGTGTTATAATCTAATCTTTACAATTAATCATTCTAACAATTTCCTAACAAAGGGGGAGGCGGTGGCCTCGGTGGTTAGCGTCTTGGAATGGTGAGCTCGATGTCCCGAGTTCAAATCCTGCCGGGAGCAACTCTTTCGACCTTTTTTAATGCGGTCGACAAGAGCCTGGTAGGTGAACAGAAGGTCTCGAGTTAAAGTCCCACCAAGGAGCAACTGTCAAATCCATCGTCGAGTGGCCGAAGAAACCCGCATACAGCATTCCTGTTCGTTCGACTGCGACTTCAAGTGCGGCGGAGGAAACACCAGGTGGCAGCATGAGCCTGACTAAGGATCCGAACTTTACAGAAAACGGGATCTTCACCTAAGACCACAGGTGTCACTGTTAAGAAATACAGCCTGCGCCACCAACGGGTGAGGGCCAACCATCACGACCTTCCAGAATGTGCAGGGGCAACCACCTGAGCCCTCAAAAGAAAAAGTAGCCTACAGGCGCTATAGGATCCAACGTACTAAAAAAAAAAAAAATTACGTGAGTGTGTGTGTATTCACCAGAGGTGGGCATCGCAATTTTTTTTCCAATTCCGCAATCGCAATTCCGCAATTCCGACCTGCACCAGTCCGCAATCGCAATTCCGCAATTTTTTTCAGATAGGCCTTTTCGCAATCGCAATTCCGCAATTCCGCAAACTAATTTTGACACCTACAATTAAAACAAAACACCTACAATTAAAAAATATAATGTCTATAGACTCTTAAACACCTACAATTAAAACAAAAAATGTCTCAAGACTTTTTATTAGTGTTTATTTTTAATACTTCTGTATTCCTATTGTTTCTGTCTATACTTGTTACTTGTCATTCACAATTAAGTCTTTGTCTCTTTTAGTGTTTTTCTTTACTTTTACACTTCACAGTCATCACTTGGCTAGTAATCAATAGGTGACTAGGGTATCTATATGAAAGAGGGTAACGCCATTCATAGGCCCTATGTTAAACGCTACTGGGCGCCATCTTAGCGCCAGGGCATCTTCGTTCACCCAAGACCCGGGGAAGTTCTCAAGGCATGACCCCGCAGTATATCATGTTATACATGTGTAAAGGATATACTGTTATTCTTCGGAAATGTTTGTTCTTTAAGATTATCACATAAAACACAGTAAAACACATTAAATAAAGGCCATTATGAGACTCTGAAGAAATATGCATGAACTTAAAATTCACTTAAACGCATCGTCATGTAAAACTTTGTGGGACAACATATTACATGGAAGATATCAATAGAAGCAGAATTGTATTAGCTTTCCATTGATATATTTCGTTTTCTGATAAATGTAGTAGTACCTTGCAAAAATGAGCGTTAACTAAATAAATCGCCGCGCAGACCGCTCTCTGTGATGACTGTGTTCACAAATAATCAAATATATATTGGATATATATCGCCTTTTATTCAGCCTTTATAACAAAATTTCTATGTTTAACTTTTAACTAATAAATTAAAGGATAATTTATAGTTTCACCCAACCAACGATTTCTGATGCGCCTTATGTATATAATAAGGCGCATCAGAAAATCGTTGGTTGGGTGAAACTATAAATGACCAAATTAATTTACTAAATACTCAGTAGATAAGGAATAACTTACTTGTCCAAGTGACTCAAGTTAGCTGGAAGCTTCTCTCCACCTGTTCCTGGCCCTGGCTGCTCTCACGCTCAGTGCTCTGGCTGAGGGACTGAGTGCTGGGAGATCATCCTGAGCCTCCAAGTCACTTCTGACACAATCCCCACTTCTAACACATATCAGTATCCAGTGTATCCTTGTCTTGGGATATCCTTGTCTTGGGATTTACACTCATACTCCTACTCCTAGGCGACGGAGATGGCGACAAAAACTTGTCCATTCTGGTTAAAATTTGCTAATTTTCAGAAGCAAAAATAGACTTAATAAACGGCGTTTAGTAAATAAACGGCTATTTTGCTTCTTCTAATTTGTAATTTCAGTAATTTCAAATTTGTCTTATATTTTGCAGATTGTGCTCATATAATTAGCGTTTACTAAACACTAATTATATGAGCACAATCTGCAAAATATAAGACAAATTTGAAATTACTGAAATTACAAATTAGAAAGAAGCAAAAATAGCCGTTTATTTACTAAACGCCGTTTATTAAGCCTATTGTTATCCTATATATAAGTTAATAAATCCGTTTATTAACCACAATAGACACTGGTTAGTGGTTACTAACCACTAACCACTGCCAGTAACCAGTGTCTATTGTCTAATTTGTGCAATCTTAGTACTTCACTAACACAACAACAGTATATGTAGGATAAATCAGTAATCACACACACGGCCAGCGTAGTGAGCGTACACGCTCTCAATCCTAAGTCCCAGAACGCACTGACTGAGTGAGTGACTGTGCTACACTAGCTACAACACTAGCTAGCGATGCTTGGACGATGCTTGCTTGGTCTTGGTACGAAGACCGTTTTTTTTCGCAATTGAAAACTGATTGGTTTCTGCGACAAAAACACAACAAGCTTGGTAGGGGTCGAAATAATAATCAGTCCAAAACATTGCAAACTAGGGGGGGGGGGCACTCAGTAGAGCGCATACCTCCGCCCGAATATTTCATCAATTGTATATATATATATATGCACTCAGTATGAGCGCATACCTCCGGCCGAATATTTCATCAATTGGTTGCCATGGCAACAGTTGTCAATAGATTTCATCCAAAATTAAATCAGTTCTTCCTTATACCAAATAGACTTGGTATACCGAGTTTGGTCCAAATATATTGGTAACTTTTCGAGAAATCCTGTACACTAACAAACAGACAGACAAGACAGACAGACAGACAGACAGATCGGGGTGAAAACATAACCCCTCCAACTTCGTTGGCGGAGGTAACAATATCACAAAGCAGTATAACACACATTTCAGCAAGTGTTATTGGAGTGGTCTTCGTAATCCAAGACGATGCTTGGACGACAAAAACACGGCTCATTGGCAGTTGACAGTGTCGTCTCCACCATATTTGGTGGGAAATTATGTTCACGCGGGCACTTGCCATTTTGAAGGTGGTGATCATTGCGATTGCGTTTCAAAATTTTGGCGGTCCGCAACCCGCAATTCCGCATTTTTTTCAGGCATCAGTAATTGCGCAATTCCGCAACCCATTCCGCAAGTTATTGTGATTGCGCTTTAAGACTTTGGCGGTCCGCAATTCGCAATTCCGCAATTTTTTCAGGCATCTGTAATTGCGCAATTCCGCAACCGAATTACCATTCCGCAAGTTGCGGAATTGCGGACTAAAATTGCGGAATGCCCACCTCTGGTATTCACCCATGGTCTTGTACACGCGAGCTGGACTCATGATCGCCAGTTTAACCCTCTCGGAATGAGCTTGGAGCTCTTACTAACGATCTTTGGGTAATGCTGGGACTCACACACCACACACACCCCATCCCCTTGCTCAAGCTCAAGGGGATCAGTATACCACCCACATTTGAAAGTGAAAGATCCCCGGGAGCGAGCGGGCATCGGACGTGCGATCACAGAAATGGCCAGACAAGTTCTTAAACCAATATAGACCTCGCAAGAGGTGTGCGCGCGTGTGTATGTTTGATTCAATAATTTCCTCATACCCACCTGTTCGAGAGAAGTAAGATCTTCTAGTGGCCTTCGTTATCCTATCATAGTCGATAATCACTTTCCGTTGCGTCATGACCTCGTCCAGGATGGTGGGATACTGAAACAATGGAAGCGTCTCAAGGCGACCCTGCTTCTCACTCTCCTTCACTTCGTAGAAAATCCCAGAAGTTGCGTCCTTGCCCGTGAGGTGATATTTAGGAACAACCAATCAAAATTAACATGTGTGTGTGTGTGTGTGTGTTTTAATCTAGTTGTATTTGTATTTTACAGGGCCAGAGCAATGCTCGTATGGCCCCGTCCCATATCAACATTTTTAACATTCATCCTTACTGCTTGTTTTGGCCGAAGCCAGCACCCCGGAGAGCAGGTCACAAACCCCGGCTAACACCCGGTACCCATTCACTACTGGGTGGACAGGGGCTCGGGTTTTAAGGAAACAACCCATCTGTTTCCGCTCCGCCCGGGTGTGTGTGTGTGTGTGTGTGTGTGTGGTGTGTGTGGTTGTGTGTGTGTGTGTGTGTGTGTGTGTGTGTGTGTGTGTGTGTGTGTGTGTTGTATAGCGACTTTACCGGGGACCGCCTGAAAAGGAGCACTTTGCTTGTGCCAGACCATGACCATTGAGGGGTCGTTCGAGCACGTCCCGAGGGTCTGGTAGGGCTGGGGAAGGTGCCTCACGGCCAGCAGGGACATAAGGTTGCCCTCGTAGCTCCGCGTCAGCACCATGGCCCATCAGCATCCACACGCCCAGCACCACGCGCTCCCACCACCAATAATAATGCCCATCCACACAGCTGCCGACCACAAAAGTTGTCATGCTGGTTAAATCTTTTCATTGTATGCATTGAGTATTCATAATCAAGTATGAACATTCTAAAGTGTTTTCAATTGAGCTTATTCTTAATCATTTTTTTCATTGTATACAGGACTGGGAAAGAAAAAAAAAATATATGCTAATTATCAGTCCCTATAAAAAAACATATCGTAAGAGGACTAAGTAAAGAGGGTTGGTCAGTTTTGTTTGGGAGGTATCCTATGACTTCTAGAAGCAATCAAAGTCCTCCCAAAGAACTCACATTGGCGAAGCATAATGCTGACGAATGCAAATCCTTCCTCGCTACAGTCTTGCTCTAAGAACTTGACGAAAGAACGAAGTAAATTGACGGGCGACCCCGCAGGAGGGATGAGAGCAGCATTGCCCACACCCATGGACCTAAGGACAGAAAAAAGCCCCACGGGTCTACTTCTGGGCTTCCCAGACCGGCAAACACTTTGACGGTCACAAAAGGAAATCGGCCAGGTGAAGTCGACGGCCTCGTAACGTGCGGCGTTGACGGCGAAAGGTCCCAGGCCAAGGTGCACATCCTGCAGAGTGTCCGACAGAGGCTGAAGACCTGCCAGTGAAATCACTCTCGCCTCCAATAAAACACTGGCTTTGCATGCTAAACAGTAAGAAAAAAAATGGTGACTAGAAAGAGAAGCAAACGAACAGACAGATACAGAGGCATAGTTCGACGTTTTGAGTGACTGATAGAGACTTGATCCGTAATGAAAAGGAGTGAGGCAAAAATTTTAACGAAAAACAAATGAAAAATTTAGACGTGTGTTTCATAATGTGCACCATTACCTCCTTGTGCACCTGACTCAACATGCCGGTGAACGAACCATCCGCCGTCTTTGCTCCCCACAACCTGTCCCGCGGCCGCTTAAACATGTAGCTTCCGGGCCACAAGCAGAAAGAAGGTTGTTTTAGAGTGTCATATGCCACTACAATGTTAAGTTATTTATGTAACATACTTTACGTTTAACATCCCATATTTTTCAATGGAGAAGACCTTAGATCTTAATATGTGTGTATTGAATTAATGTTTACATTCATGTGTCGCAAGCTACGAGAAGTTAAGTCCTTGCGCTAAGTAGTCGAGGAAAACAACCATGAATCCTTTGAAATGCAGTCGCTTGCCGCCCGGGACCGTTGGGTCTGGTTGCATCACTACTGAGTGTCTGTGGTTCTTCTCCATGGCCACCAACACTTAGTGTTTCTCGGAGACTCTGAAGAAGATGAAAGTGAGAAGAAAAGCAGTACACACAGACTTTCATTGCACAATTGTACATACTGATCAATTACTACTAGTGGAAGGTCTTTACTAAGACTTTGAATATAACTTACATGAAGCAATACCTGCTGTACATATGATCTCTTCACTACCGAACCATAATTCTTTTAGAAATAAAAAAAACCGTTCATTGACCATGCAGATCAAAGAATGAACGTCAGATTTCTTCTGCATTGTTGTGGACAACATGATTGGTCACGTTAATCCTAAGGAAAAACTCCCTTGAATCTCTTAAATACTTGTGAAATACTCTACTGATGTGTGTGAGGCCTATTGAAATTACAAATTCATCACAAGAGACAATCACATTAGTTTTTTTATTTATTTTTTATTTTTATGTCTATAGCGCCTGTAGGCAGTGGTGACCCTAGGGCTCGAATGGTAGGCTCTGGAGGTTCACTTGAGTGCTGTGATGGTTGGCCCTCGCCGTGGAGGCGCAGGCAGGATTTTTATAGTGACGCCTGTGATTAGAGGCTCATGCCGCCCCCTGTGTCCTACGATGCACTCGCAATAGAAGGTAGAGTTAATGGGCAGGGCATGTGGGTGTTCTTAGGCCACTCGACGGTGCAAAAAGATTTTGTTTTTTTTCGGGGATCGAATTCGGGTCACCGAGAAACGCCACTTGGAGACGCTAACCACTCTGCTACCGCCTCCAAATAAACAGCTCCAAATAGATGGAGCACAATGTCTGTCTAACAGACTTACAAGATTTTGCCAATCAGTAGATTAAGGTCAGTCAGTGGCTTTGATATTGTTATCTGGCGGCACACAATCAATGTGTTCCAAAGCGCTGCCTAAAACCAATCGATGTAACTTTGAAAAGTGATGCAGACAAGAAGAACTTCCTCCTCCCTCCAAATATACCGTAAAAGAATGTCCCATCAAGAAATACTACATGTAGAAGTAAATCACTTACTTTCTAAACTTTTCTCGGAACAGAGGTCGAGGAGAGTCAATGTTTCCTCCCAACGTCCAGGAGACAACCAGCAGCGGGGCGACGACAGGGACTTGGTAAGGCAGCACCGCCCAGGCGGCAGCCCTTGGGAGGCGATGCCCTGCTTGGCTGTGTGCGGGCACAGACACAGACGAGGAAAGGTGTGGCAAATTCAGATAGACTACATACGACTTGCGAACACGAAATGCTCAGTCAACTTCTAGGGGGGCCCTTCGCACACAAAACAGTATGAATATGAACACAGCCACACACCTCTTGTTGTCATCATGTTGTCCACAAGCAGAAGGATGGAGTTGGTGAAGGCGAGGGGTGTGGTGAAGATGATTCAGGCTGTGTTCTGTATAGGGGTCACCACAATGAGCTTTGTCGCCCACACCAGCAACCGGCCTTCACGTGCCTGTCGAGCAAAACCGGATAGGAAGACTGGATCGTCACTCACCACACCACCACAACAATCCATGACGACATCCTTACCTGAAAGCGAACGCAAAGTCAAAGTCATACAATGGAAACGATTCACTCAACACAGTATATAGCACTACAACTGTAATGATTGCAATAGCCTAGAACCGCCTCGCCAAGCAAGATATCCCCTTTGGTACAGTGGTGCCGATCTCGGCTGTGAGAGATCGTTTGGCCTATTCTAGGCAGTTCGGATTGAACCCCACAATAGTAAGTTATGTAAAGGGAAAAAAAATATTTATTTCCCGAAATGTGATTGTCCTTTCAGTTTCGTTTTTGGAGGACTTCTGGTGGGATTTCAGAAGATAACTGGGGGCCAAAGGCAGTGGGAACCCGGGCTGTCGGATACCCCCGATGGAGCACTGCACGGCTCCACAATACGGCCCAGCGCAGCTCAGGCGATTGGGAAGTTACAGTCCCCTCCTTGACCAGACTGAGGGTTGTGAGAGTGGATCCCTTCACCCAAAACATGCGAGGCACTCCATACAGGATGGATAAGCCCCTTTATATAGAATAGGCATCTCAAAGGGATACAAAAAAATCGAGGTAAGAAGAAACAGGACACCTAATTCAATGGTAACTGATTTAGCAAGAGATGAGATATTAAATTTCCAGACCATATTTCTAGTAAAGGCAAAGCATAATTTTTCGTGGCGGAGGCAGAAAATGTCATGAGAATAAATCATAGATTAGGCTATATCCAGTACTAGTGAAGAATTGATTTTGGGGATTTGTGAGGCTAGAAAAATGTCATTTAAGATTTAGCTCATAGGGTAACCATACCAGTAACTAA
>JACEEZ010008174.1:0-10000 GCA_016584305.1 Chionoecetes opilio
CGTAGTGTGTGGGAAGGAACATGCTGCACCCATAAAGGATGCATGATGTGGCATATAGCAAAAAAAATCTATCAGAAACACCCAAATATCTTCAAGTACTATTATATTTATCTCTGTGTTTACGTGCCTCTGATCAGCGCGGGAAGATGAGCCTCCCTGATGGTACGTCACGGAGCCTGAGCCTGAGCGTCTGCAAATCTTGAGTGCGTTTTGAGAACTCGGGGAATTTGCAGATTTTGATTGCGGATTATTTAAAAACGGCTGACTGGATACAAAAAGTGACGACGTATTGTTGATATACTCGTCAATGGCTATGATTTGACTGCATTAAATCAGGAATGATGAAATGGTCTGGACGACTACTTTAAGGGTGTAAATATGGGACAACTGAGTTGTCGCTGAATTTGCCCTCCCCGCCCCTCACTACCCAAACTCAAATAGCGCTCGTCTATTGGAAAAAATGTAACCACGAGAAGGAGGGGCTTATATTCATTTTGATATGACGGAGATAGTAATGATGATGATAATATTGATAAACATTATAATAAAAATAATGATGATAATAATAATAATATGATAATAATAATAATGATATTACTACAACTAATATTAATAAAACAATACAATAGTTAATTTATGATAGATGAGTCATTTGAATATGTATTATGACGATGATATAAGAACAATGATAATAAAAAGAAATAAAAAGGTACTAAAATCTTAGCAAATGTGTAACATTAATTGAATAACTTATATTATGATAAGTATTAGTGTGTATTTTTTTGTTTTGTATGTGTGTGTGTGTGTGTGTGTGTGTGCGTGTGTGTGTGTGTGTGTGTGTGTGTGTGTGTGTGTGTGTATGTGTGTGTGTGTGTGTGTGTGTGTGTGTGTGTGTGTGTGTGTGTGTGTGTGTGTGTGTGGTGTGTGTGGTGTGTGTGTGTGTGTGTGTGTGTGGTGTGTGTGTGTGTGTGTGTGTGTAGCCCATTCATCTACGTAGTTGTATTTTACAGGGCCTGAGCTACACTCGTATGGCCCCGTCACCATATCTACATTTTTCCAAGATTGATAAGTACTTGATAGATTGATAGATAGTCTATAGATCCTGCATTTTTCATAATTCATCCTTAGTGCTTAGTGTTGGCCGAAGCCACCGAGTGTAGGACAAAACCCCCCTAGGACAAAACCTCCCTAGGAAAAAAAAACCTGAGTACAAAACCCCCCTGGGACAAAAAAAAAAAAAAATTTTAAACAACATTTTTATTCATATTATTTGTAGTGTATGAACACTTTTCTAAGATGTAAAATATTACATTCATTATATAATATTTTTTTGTTAGATAGATGGTTTTGATAGATAGATTTTGATTGGTTTGATAAGTTTTTACCTATAGCTACCGTAGATAACACTTTAGTCGCCAGCTGCAATAATGTCGCTAGCCGCTAAATATTACGAATTATACCGTCACTACTGCTGTGTCTGTGCCACTAAAGATGATACACAGTAGTTTATATCATGACTGTATAATCTACCCTGTGTCAGCGTTGTTTTATGATTTGTATCTGCAAGTATATACGGTTTCAAATTACATTACTCGTTTTTTTCGGGCCACGACGACGGCGGGAGGACATTTAGAACATAAACACTAAATGGTTACCTTAGTGTAGCCCATTATCAACGTCGCCACTCGGTTGATATCTTTGTAATTTTCATTTATAGCCATAATATGACACAGATGAAGACACAAAATGACACAGACTCTCCAGATAGCCCCTTCTAACTTCCCTGAAATCATGGATGTAGAAATGTAAGTATGAACGCCACCAGACGTCTGTAAATAAAAAAGAAACGTTGTCCTGGCGACTTTAGCGTTATGTACGGTACATGGGGATTTACGGTACTCAGGTAGACAAAACAATGATCAGGTGGAGTGAACAAACACAAAGAAAGATTATAATATTTTTCATGATTGCTTCAGTAACAAATTGCTTAAATTTTATTTTTTCTTCAAATTTATGGTTATAAACTGAGGGGGTTTTTTCCTATTTCGCCTTTTTGATTTTTAAGGGGGGTTGGCCCCCCCCCCCCCCCCCCCCCCCCCCCCCCCTTTTTTTTTTTTTTTTTTTTTTTTTTTTTTTTTTTTTTTTTTTTTTTTTTTTTTTTTTTTTTTGGGGGGGGGGGGGGTTTTTTTTTTTTTTTTTTTACAAAACCCCCCCCGGGGACCAAAAAAAAAAATTTTAAAAAATTTTAAACCCTTTTTAAAAACTTTTTTTGGGGGAAAGTTGGTAGTGGAAAAAAATGACCCCGGGGGTTTTTTTTTAAGTTTAAAAAATTTTAAATTTATTTTTCTTAAATTTTATATTATTTTTTTTGTTATTAGAAAGGTTTGTAATGTTTTTGTTGGTTTTGTAAGTTTTTTCCAAAGGGTTTTGCGCCCCCCCCCCTCCCAAAAAACCCAAACCCCCAAAGGCGGTTTTTTCCCCTAAAAGAACAATTTAATCTGACTTATAATTACCCGTGTTTTTTTTAGGTTCTGCTATTAGGTTAAAATAATATCTTTTTGGGGAGAGAGGGGGGGGAAAATTAGAAAATAAAAAAGGAAAGGAGAAAAGGGGGAAGAAAAAGAAAAGAAGAGAAGAAAAAATGAAAGAAGAAGAAGAAAAAGGAGAAAAAAGAAGAGAGAAGAGGAAAAAAAAGAAAGGGGAAGGAGAGGAAGGGAAGGATATAAAAAAGAAGGGATGAAAAAAAAAGGGAAAGAAAAAAAGAACCCAGAAAAAAGAAAAAAAAATGGAAAAGAGGGGTTTTGCCAGAAGAAAGGGTTTGGAAGGGGGGAGGGGTGAGGGGGGGGGGGGGGAAGAAGAAAGGGAGGGGGAAACCCCCCCGGAAAAGGAACCCATGGGGTAAAAAATGGGCCCGGAGGGAGACAAAAGAGAGAGAGGAGAGAGAGAGAGGAGGAGAGAGAGAGGGAGAAGAGAGAGAGTAGAGAGAGGGAAGAGAGAGAGAGACGGAGAGAGAGAAAAAGAGGGAGAGAGAGAGAGAGAGGGGAAGGGGAGAGGGAAAAGGAGGGGGAGAGGGGAGGAGAGAGAGGAGAGAAAAGGAGAGAGAGAGAGGAGGAGAAGAGAAGAGGAGAGGAGAGGAAAAAAGAAAAGGAGGAGGAGAGAGGGAGAGGAGAGAGGAGAGAGGGAGGAGAGAGGAGAGAGGAAGGGAGAAAAGGGGGGAGGAAGAGAGGAGAGAGGGAAGAGAGGGAGAGAGGAGGGGGAGAGAGAGAGAGAGAAAAGAGAGAGAGGAGGAGAAGGAGGGGGGAGGAGGAGAGAGGAGAAGAGAGAGAAAAGGAGAGAGAGAGGGAGGAGGGGGAGAGAGAGAGAGAGGAGAGGGAGAGGAAAAGAAAAAGAAAAAACACACAATTTACACACACACACAAACACACCATGTTATGGGGTTTTATAATGATTTGATGATAATAGTTTTTGTTGAGGAAATTTGAAATAGGGGGTGACGGTAGCAATGGGGGTAATGGTAGGGGGTTAAGGTAGTGTTAATAAAAAAAAGTAAATTTATATTTTGAATGGTGAATATGATGGACTTATGGATATAGTGTATTTGGTACTACTAAGCTGGGGGGCTCCCAGGACTTTGCACTAAGCGTCGGTCTACGGGACTTTTTACACTAACGGCGATTACTTTTTTTACTCGCCTTACACTTACACTCTTAAAATTAGGCAAAAAATTATATTGCAATGATATTGCTTTTTTTACAGTAGAGATTATAGAAAGAAAAAATTTAGAAGTCATTTTTTAAGCACACCCCGATTTTTTCCCCCCGTCACTTTTCTTTTTTCTGCATAACATACCAATCGTGAAAAGGCTTTGCTTCTTGGGGTGGTCCAAAAGATGCTTTACAAAAAAATTAACGCTGTTTTTCTGTCAAGATGACATTTCTGGAAAATTTTTTCAGCAGCATTGTAAAGGAGGAGGTCAGATGAGTTCGGCTGAATTTTAGGAGGATTTTGGAAACATTATTTCTTTGATTTCTTTTTAAATTTTGAGTAGGGTCCCAGTACTCGGGTCAGGTGGGGGATTTTTAAAATGCACATTAAAGTCTGGATAGTAGGTCAGGTTTTAGGTCGGGTCGGGCGGGACTTGTAGACCGCAGTTAGGGGAGGTAGACTGCAGCCCCTGATGTAACCGCACCTAAGTGCACAAAAATTATCTCTCTCTCTCTCTCTCTCCTTTTCATTATTTTTTTTTTTTTTTAAACAAGACATGGTATACTGGGGTAAAAATGAAAAGAGGTTGTTAAAGGCAATGGTGGCAGAAGCTAAAGTGCCCCGTCCGGGGGACATTACTGAAAAGCTATGCCTTATAGGATAAATAAATATATAATTTTACTGACTGAGGGATACTGTCCGTCACGGCATTTTTCAGGGCACTATTTACAGTAACCTGTCAAGTGTGCACTATGTGTTTCACTAGTATCACTATAGACACGAAACTGTGTTACGTTTACGGGAAATAAGGCGGATGTAAGCGGCACCATCTGTGGGCCGCACCTTCACCTGCTGGGGTTCATGGCCACGCATCCCCTAAAACTGTAAAGGGTGTCCACAGTGTCGCCGGGCCCCAAGAAAAGGCTCGTGGCCCATCACGGTGTGGGTCTCGGGGCCTCGAGGAAGATCCCCCGACGTCCGTCCTCGTAGCGCGCTCTGACCTTCCACGGGTCCCGAAGCCCTGCAAGGGGGGAAAAGGGGTTTTGCACCGGGGCCTTGGCAACATTAAAGGGGCACCGTTTTCTCGGTCCCCCCCGGCTGTCAAGCTGGAGCGGGAATCATCCCCCCACTGCCCCTGCTTTAGTCGTGTTGTGGGTGTTGGAGCTGCAGCTGATGGTTTTTGTTTTTGTCTCGTGCTGCGCTCCCACGTTGCCGCGGGGGACGTTCCCTGTGATTTTGGTCGTGGGTTTGGGTGATGAGGCGTCAGCACGCCTCTGCACTTTGTCCAGCAGTGAAGGGGCAGGGCACTACTCATCCAGGTGAGAGGACGTACCCCATGGGGGCCCTCACTTGGGCCTTATACAGCCGCATGGGGCCGTCAGCGTCGAGCAGGTGCCACTGGGCGAGGAGAGTCACCCTAGGGAGGCCGACGTGCCACTGTCCCAGGGGCGGTCAAAGTGGAGCCTGGAGTAAACCTCCACCCCAGGGTTGATGGAGTCCTTGTTTGGCAAGGGTATTGCCCCAAATTTCAGCTACCCCCGAGTAGCCTGGGGTCCTCCCCTCGAACTGATAAACCCATGGCCTGGGTTTCTCGGCAGCAAACTTGATTCCCACCTTTCCCAGGCCCCCGGGGGTCACCAAGTTGACGGTTGGTGGATCATCACGTTCACATTTCCCCCTTTGGTTAGGAGGGGGGGACACGGTGCAGTGTCAGCATAGGAGACCCCACAGGGGGGTTTTTGGAGGAGGTCATTGAAGTAAATGTTCCACAGGATGGGGCCGGACCGATCCCTGTGGAACGGAAGCCCCCCCGGGGTAGTGGCTGACAGCTCCCACACCACCCCCCCAGATCCGGCTGTGAGGTATCTCGAGAACAACGCCAGCAGGGCCCGGATCCCGACTGTTCAAGCTTTCCCAGGAGGCCCCTTGTCCCAACAAGCAAACCCCCCGGCGATGTCTAGGGAAAACCAGCGAGGGGGCGGCCAGAGTCCGGGGAGTCTGCCATGATTTGGGAGCGGAAAAGCGGGCCCCGAGGCGGAGCGCCTTTCCTAACCCGTACTGTCTGGGGGACATCAGGTGGTGTCCTCTAGGTGGGGGTCAGTTGCTCTGCAATAACCCTTTTCAAAATTTGCGACAACTGACGGGAGCGAGATTGGATGAAGTTGGGGAAACAGTCCTCTCCTTTTTTTTGTGTACGGGCGTGACACGACCCTCCTTCCACAGTTTGGCCCAGGCGCCGTTTGGAGGCCTGTTAAAAAAAGATTGCGTGAGGGGCCTTAAGCTCATCTGCACAGTGCTTGAGCAGGAAGGGACTCACCCATAAGCCCAGGCGCCTTTTTGGTGTTGACGGTACGCAGGAGGCGGGCCACGATGTCCCCTGACCACCGGGCTGCCAGGCCCCAGGGACACATAGGGTGGGGCGAGGTGGCTGCCTCCAGGGTCCTTGCGTCATTTTCTGCTGAAGTGCGTCGCCAGGAGGTCGCCCTCCGGTTTTTTACCACCCAGCCTCCCGGGTTTTGAGAGGGGCGGGATTCTTCCTGGGTGACGGTGCCTTGTTCTCCTTCCCCAAGGACCCCCATTGCTTGGGGTCAACTTTATTTGGGGGCTAGTTTTCCCCCGAGTCATTTTCCCACCTGTTCTGGCCCAGAAGCTGCCTGGTCATGGCCTTACAGGGGCGGGTGCAGGGCCTGCCCCTGTGTGGGGGCGGCGCTTTAGGCAACCCGGCCCTTTTTTTTTCCCCCGCGGCAAGGCGACACTGAAACCCAACCCCGGTGGTTCGCGGTCAGCCCCGTACACCTATGGGAAAATTTTTGGTTCCCCCGCGGCAAGGAGAATGGCGATGAAGGGGCCCCATTGTGATCCACGTCACCGAGAGCGCGGCGGCCCGCAGTGTCAGACAGGACGCGCTTTATGGGCCAGCCCGTAGCTCTATCCCACAGCCAAAAACCCCCTGGAGTTTTCCCGCGGTGGGGTCAGGCCATGGGGGAGCACGCATGGGATCAGAGCTGCCAACTGTGTTCAGCTGGGGTGCACTGCATGAGTCTGAGGAAATCAGTGAGCACGGGCCAGAGCCATGTTTGGTGTGGGGAAGGTGAGTGATTGGTGAGCCCAGGACCACTGTCAAATCTGTTTAAGGCCCTTTTCACCAAGTGCTATTTAGGGCGCCCAAATAACGCTGTTTGGGAGTCACGGGGGGGCCAAGATGGTGTCGCTGGCGGGGAGGAAGGTAAGGGTGCGACCGTGCCATTGGGGCGATAAAAAGGCATAACAAGGGCAGACTTTTTTCTGTGAGGAGAATGGGAAAGAAAATCGCTTTTATCTCCTCGGGGGCCGGGACAGGCAGTAAATGAAGCTGCAGTCCCCCCGGGGACAACGCACACCCCCGCCTTGTCCGGGGCCTCGATCACGCGCATCCCGTGGCAAAGCCCCGGGGTTCTGTACATGATGTCACACATCTCAGTCAGGAACGTTCCCACGGCCACCCCGACTCAGCTTTGCTCTGAGGACGGCTGTTTTGTTAGTCGCCGACATTGCCTGAAACCGCGAAGGTTTTGCAGACAGGATCTTGAGGCCAGGGGTGCCATTCCCGCCCTTAGGGATAGGTGGGGGGGGCGGGCAGCAGGTATGGGAAAGGTGTAAAACACCTGGGTGAGCTTGATGGGTGGAGTGGGCGGGAGGAGAGGGTTTGGGGTGGAGAGGGGTTGTTAGTGAGCAGGGCCTGAAAAAGTTTGTCTTCTTCAGCAGCCGGGTGAAAAATTTTTGCAGTAGTCCTGAACGCAGACAAAACCCCAGCTTTGGGGGCCTTTTTCCTCAGCCAGCCGTTTTTCGGCAAAGGTGCGAGATGACCCCCTTTTTGTCGCAGTACACAGACGATGGGGGGTTTTCAGTGATGCTGGTGTGACCTCGTGAAGGCATTTCCCCAAAGCGGAAGGTTTTTTCCGCCACGGGGGTGAGTGGTGGTGGAGTCGTGTTTGGGGGCGGTCATAGTTGCCCCCGCTAGATGTAAGGCGCCCCTTTTATGAGAGGGAAGGGACCGCGGTTATTTTTGGGCCGGGCGGGTCCCCCCGTCCGGGGAGGCGGGATGGGAGCGGCTCTTCGGGCGCGTCTCCCGGGGAGGGGTGGGGGAGGTCTGGTCGGGGAAGGGGTCGGCTGGAGCTTGAGTACTGCGGGGGCCGGGGGGTGAGGGGGTTGTGAGGGCCCCGGATTCCGCGGGTGGTCCTGTGAATAATAGAAGAGGGCGGGGTTTCCTCATCCCCCACGCCTTTAGTTAGGATGCGCGCCACAAGCTGCCCCCAGTCAGAGTCTATTTGTGGGGAGGGGGCAATAGTCGCCTGAGTGACAAAAAAGGGGTTTTTCAGGTGCAAGGGGGTGAGGCGAGGCCGTCGACTTTCCAGGGCGCCTGCTTTTAAGAAGGCGCGAAGCGACGACCCCTCTTCTGCTTTTCAGTCTTTATTTCGCCTTAGAGAAGCTTTCAGCCGAAAACCTTCCAAGGAACTCCCTAGTTCCCCGGGGAAGGGGGGACCAAACTCTGCAGAAGACCTGGTCCTCAGGAATTGGGTGGTTGGGGTGAAGTGGAGGCAGCGGCCGGGACGGGGTGAGGGTCAAGCGACTGGGTCGCGGTGATGGGCGCAAGAGCCCGGGCGGTCCTAAGTGGGAGTCGGGAGCAAAAGAAAGTTTCCTCCGGGGAAAAAAAAATCGCCCCACACAGCGTTGGGACACTCCCGGGGACAGCACGCAGAGTGGTTTTTCGCGAGTGGAGTACGAGCACACACAGCAATACTGAAAAACCTGGACACCGCTTTTCCCTGCCAATAATTTTTGTGAGGGGGGGCGTCGACGTTGATGGTGTTTTCGTTTTCATCATGAGGGTGGTGGTTTCATTGGCGAGAGCGAGAGAGGGGAGAAAAAATATACGTACACGGCAGGGGGTTTTTTTTGGTAGGGTAGAAGGGTTGGGGGGTAGGTGTGTGTTTAGCTTTTAAGGCTCAAGAAATGCGGGCGGGATGGGTTTTTGGTAGAAGTGGTGGCGGTGGGACGTGCCGCCCGTGCTTTTTACTTGTACGTTGTCAGACGGGAGGGAGGGGGAGGGAAAACTGCCATACAGACGGGAGGCGGCGGTGATTTTACCCAGAGGAGTTCTTCTGAGATCCTCCTCTCTCTCTCTCTCTCTCTCTTCTCCTCCTCTCTCTCTCTTCTCTCTCTCTCTCTCTCCCCTCTCCTCTCTCTCTCCTCTCTCTCTCTCTCTCCTCTCTCTCTCTTCCTTCTCTCTCTCTCTCTCTCTCCATCTCTCTCTCCTTTTTATATATTTTTCTCTCTCTCTTAAAAACAAAAACACCAAGTCAGGGGCTGACGGTTTTTTTAATTCTTTAAAATTAATCTCCTCCCCGGGGAAGGCGGGGGGATAGGGCTAAAAGGATTAAAAATTTACCAGACCCGACCCCCACCATATCTCCCCCCCCCTCGCCCAAGCCTCACACCCTTTTCCCTATCACAGAAATACCGACAGGGGGTGACACACACACACACCACACAACACCACAACACCCTCCGTATAGGATAATCCGTAGTGTAGGGGGAGCACGCTCGGTTCAAACCGAGAAGTCCCGGGTTCGATCCCCGGGCGGAGCAGAAATAGTTGGGTGTTCCTTAAAACCCGAGCCCCCGTCCCCCCCCAGCGTGAAAGGGGTACCGGGGAGCCGGGGTTTTTGGGCTTGCTCTCCGGGGGGGCTGGCTTCGGCCCAAAACTAAGCATAAGGGTGAATGTAAAGGTGATTTGGAGACGGGGCCAACGAGCGTTTCTTGCCCCGAAAATACAATAGTGAAAACAACTAGATTTTATTTACAACAAACAAACACACCACAACAAAACACACACACACACAAAAACACACACACACACCACACACCACACACACACACCAAAAAAACACACACAAGGGGGATCTTCTCCCCCCATTTTTTCTATCTTTACAAAATAATAAATATATAATAAAATATTATATATATTATATATATATATATTATATATATATATATATAATATATATATATATATATATATATATATATTTATAAAAGATAGAAGATAGATAGAAATAATAAAAAAGAATTAGTAAGCTACAAGAAACCCGGAGACTACAGTGGGTTTAATTTTAATTCCTGCTTAACATTTCAAAATCCACCCTTTACCCCCCCTCCCAAAATTATCTGCATCCCTATTGACCCCCACTAACACCCCATGACCTCGCACCCGTAACACAAAAATATGAAGATAATAATAAAAATTAAAATAATG
>JACEEZ010008174.1:15000-28144 GCA_016584305.1 Chionoecetes opilio
TTGCAATCTTTAACTGCATGGGAGAGGAACCTTCTTTAAAAGACTTATTAATAATATGTGCAAGAAATGGAGAGACCTATTCACAACATTCTTTTAAAATTTTAGCATTAATGTCGTCGTGACCTGGTGACGATATCTTGAGTCCGTGAATTATGGATTCGACTTCTGTGGCTGTTGTTGGATTAAGATAGAGAGATATATCAACAAGTTCTGGAAGGAAATTACTGAATGGAACGAGAGTTGGTATGTCTTGAGCTAAGGTGTTTGCCATGTTACAAAAGTATTTGTTGAATTCCTCCGTTATGTCCTCACTATTTGTCAAAGTACAGTCTTGAAACGTGATGGAAGGTGGTGGTTCTGAGCTTTTATTTCTTCCTGTGAGAGTTTTTATGATATCCCAGGTTTTCTTGGTATTTCCTGCATTTTCTTTGAGTTTGTCTTTGAAGTGATTTTCTTTAGCTGATCTTATTATTGCTGAAAGCTGATTTCTATACCTCTTGAAAGTAGTTTCATAAGTAAGGGGCCATTTGGCATAGAGTTTTTGCAACCTATTGCGTTGTTTGATTGACGTTTTAATACCTGAAGTTATGTATGGTTTGCCATAGTGTTTTTCTTTTATTGTGATTTGCTTGACAGGAAACTTAGTATTATATAGATTTGTAAAAAAACTGATGTAAGTTTCAAATGCATCATTTACGCTTTTGCCATCTATTTCCGTTAGCCAACTATATTGTGATAGTTCTGTTTTTAATGAGTTGACAGATTTATTAGTAAATATTCTTTTTGTTATTCTGATGTGTGAGGAATTATCATTTGGTTGAGGAATGGAAAAAGAACTGAAGACTGGGAAGTGGTCGCTTATTGAAGTGGACATGATGCCACTAGACTGATAATTTTGCATGTTATTGGTCCAAATGTGATCAATTAACGTCGCTGAGGTATTTGTTACTCCTGTAGGTTTAGTAATTACAGGAAAGAATGAATAAGTATAGAATAATTGTAATAATTCATTTACGCTTTTGTCTGTATGCTTAAGAAAATTTATGTTCAGGTCTCCCATTAAGTAAGTAGGAAGGTTGTGATTTGGAACTGTAGATTCTAAAAGTTGTTCAAGGGTTGACATGAAATCCTGGATGTTTGCATTAGGTGGTCTATAGAGAATCCCAACCAAAAACTTTACATAATTTTCAGTGCACTGTACGAATAAGGTTTCTATGTGTGGGAGTTGTAAAGAGATATCTAGATGAATTACCCCTTTGAATTTTTTCTTAATATAAAAGGCCACGCCACAGCCTTTAGTAGATTTGTTATTGAAATATGTATTATATCCATTTAAATAGTATAGTGAAGAGATCTCGTCATTTAAGCGTGTTTCACAAAAACCAAAGATATCTATTGTATTATCAATTGCATGAAGACATTGGTCACTGTAGGTATCTAAATGGAGTGGTAAACTACTAATGTTATATGATAACAAATGCATATTGGTAGGTATAAGATTGTCATTTAACTCAAAATCATCACAGAAATAATAGTTACATACCGGCTTTTTCAAGCCATGGGAAGCAAGATAGTTATCTAAAGCAGTCCCATCATCGTTGAATGTAAATGGGTGAAATGTATGATTTTGTATAACACTTAATGGAAATCTATGCTCTTTTTCTACATTTAAGGTATTGATTAATTCTGTATCATTTAATGCACGAAATGGTAGAAGTATTTGGTCTATTGACATTGTTGAGGCAGTTTAACTACTTACATATGTCTGACGTTTAAGTGTCTTACCGGACCATTACTTTTTCGCTTTGGGTGCTCCACTTCTAGTGTTTCTTTGCGTTGGCTTTTGCGTAACGGGGGATAGCAGACTCGGGCCTGCTGCAGGAACAGAACCTTCTGGCCCTTCATCACCGGCCGACAGCAAAGCATAAGCACCAGCAAGTGCGTCCCCACCAGCAGCACTCAGAGTCGAAGCAGGTAACGCTCCAGTTCCGAGAGCAGCAACCCCAGCGTCAGTAGCAACACTCATCGCGACGGCAGCAGCCCGATTAGCACCAGTATCACCGACGACGTTCAGACCAGCGCTGGAACCGATGACCCCACCTGCGGCAGCGTCCCGGCCCCTCACAGCATTGCCCGGCGTATCTTGCTTGTCTTTGATGACTAGTTTGGTGTATCTGAAGTACGCAAGTTTACCATTGGCCCTTGCTTGTTTGAGAAGTGGTAGTTGATCCTTGCGTTTTTGTTGCGAAGCAGGGCACAAATCTTCGTTTATGAAGATTCGAGTCCCTCGAAGCTTCGCAGCATTCCTCAAAGCAGCATCTCGATCACAATATCGCTGGAAACGAGCAATAATTGGGCGATGACGGCTGGTGTTGAATTGTCCTGTACGATGGGCTCGTTCAAGGTGAATGTCTGGAAATTGAAGTTTGTCTTGGAGTAGCTTCGATACTTGTTTTGCAGTTTGTTCCAAGGTTTCGCCACCGTGAAGCTCTTCGAGTCCTATTATTTGCAGGTTGTTTCTTCTGTTGTAATCTTCCTGGTAGTTACAACGGTCTTCAAGATCTTTGTTTGATTTTGTCGTTACTTGAATATCACCTGTTAGAGTCTTGATGATTGCTTTATTGACCTCCTTCTCCTGCTCGAGCCGCTTCACTTCAGTCTTGAGATCTTCTACTTCCTTCTGAGTGAATTCGAGACTTGTTGTTAGATCACTAACTGTTGACTGCAGTGCTTGAAGCTTTCCATTTATCTGTGTCATGAACACCTCCAATGCATTTTTATAAGCTTTGTCTTGAGTGTCAAGCAAAGTTTTGAGAAGTGATTGATCCATTTCAGCGAACAGGGAGTGTTATGCAGGAGCAGGTTGTAAGACGTCCGTTCACCACGACAGTTGAACCACGTTCGAGACAGAGAGAGAGAGAGAGAGAGAGAGAGAGAGAGAGAGAAGAGAGAGAGAGGAGAAGAGAGAGAGAGAGAGAGAGAGAGAGAGAAGAGAGAGAGAGAGAGAGAGAGGGAGAGAGAGAGAGAGAGAGAGAGAGAGAGAGAGAGAGCGAGCGAGCGAGCGAGCGAGGCGAGCGAAGCGAGAGAGAGAGAGAGAGAGGAGAGAGAGAGAGAGAGAGGGGAGGAGAGAGAGAGAGAGAGAGAGAGAGAGAAGAGAGAGGGGAGAGAGAGAGAGGAGAGAGAGAGAGAGAGAGAGAGGAGAGAGAGAGAGAGGTATTCTTATCTCCGATGGGATTGGATTAGTTCTGCCTGCGGTCATTCCCTTGGGGAGCTCAGGTAGGGTAGACGGTTAATGGGTGTAAATATGGGACATCTGAGTTGTCGCTGAATTTTCCCTCCCCGCCCCTTAATACCAAAACTCTAATAGCGCTCGTCGATGGGTAAACATGTCTCCACCAGAAGGAAGGGCTTATATTCATTTTGATATGAAGGAGAGTATAGATGTGTATATAGTGATAATGATGATGATAATAATAAAAGGTAATAAGGAAAATTATGATGACAATGATAGTAATGATTATAATAGTAATTATTATAATACTACTACTACTACTAATAGTAATAATAATAACAATAATAATAATATTAATAGTCGTAATATTATTATTAACAAAAATAATATCAAAAACAATGATGATAATAGTGATGATGCTTATTATTACTTATACTATTACTACCACCACTACTAAAAGATTGTAATAATAACATAATAAGAATAATCATTACTATTATTGTTATTATTATTGTTATTATTATTATTGTCCAAGCTCGCTTCGCTCGCTTGGACACCTATTTCAGCCGAAATCAGGTGTCATATAGGCTTGTAAAATGCTTCCACGAATTCTTCTTCTTCTTCTTCTTGTGACTACTTTTGTAGGTAACGGGTATACAGGCGTAAAGGAAGAAATTTGGCACAAAAGGTTATATTTCGTCGCCTAACTCATTTATGCAGGAACTATTCACTATATGAGAAACAAATAAGAGTTAATGTATGTCTAATGTAATTTTATTTACAGATTATACGCGTAAAACTGTTTATTTTAGGCTGTGCACTGTGCAGGCCATAAAAGTGTTGCCAAGTCAAAAGTTACAGTTTGACGAAATAGTTTTGGCTTCGAAAGGGAAAGAAAAAAGGCATAAATGGGGAAAAAAGAAACCATTGAGTTCATGTTAAATATTGTTATGTGCGTGTGCATGTGTGTGACGGGAAGTATGAGTCATAAGGGGAGTATTAATTTCCAAATAAGGATATTTTTATCAGGGTGATCTGGCAACTGTGTGAGTTTGAGTGTGGATTTGTGGTTGGGTGTTAGCCTTGCCTTGGCTTCTCAGAGGCTCGATAGTGTTAGGATATTAGTAGGAGGAGTGTTATAGTGTTGTCTACGCGTCCTACACAATCCTCCCGGCGTCCCAGAGTCCTACAGTGCCATGATACGAGGTGGGAAGGATATTAGGATACCCGACGGACGATTATGGTGTTGAATGATTTGAAGTTTTGTTTTGAAATTGTTGTTGGGGATTTTAAGGTGTTTTAGGGTGTGTGGGTGTGTTGTAGGGTGTGTAAGGGTGTTCTAGGGTGTGTGGGGGTGTAAGGGTGTGGGAATCTGTGTGTGGGGGTATGTAAGGGTGAATCAGGGTGTCAGGGTTGTGTGGGAATATGTTAGGGTGTGTGTATGTGTCAGGATGTGTGTGGGGTTAGACCTGTTCAGAAAACTATTTTTTCCTATTTTTATATCCCCCTGTAAGGTTTCCCATGCTTTTTGACCTGGAAAAGCCGAAAATCACAACCATTTTGAGCTAAAATGTCAGAAACTTTTGCCTCATTGGACCTCAAGATATTAAGCCCGCGACAGTAGAAAAGCGCCTAATTTTGCCTTCCGCCAGACTTTTTTTCACCCGAGACTTTTGTTACAATTGGGATAGAACAACAAATTGGGTATCATTTTGAAGCATTTTTAATATTATTTCTGAAAAAACAATCCAAGTAAACATTCAAGAAAAAAAGACACATCATATCCAGAAAAAAAGCAAAATTTTCTGAAAATTTCATATAAATTTCATAAATATTACAATCTTGACATCAAAAAATGTGTGACAAAGTCTCTAAAAACTATTTTCAAGTGGCAGAAAACTCTATTGTCTATGTCAGAAGGACACTTCACAGTCATTTTTTCAGAGTTTGCTTCTTGAAGCTATCAAATCGCTCACGGTTGTATTCCACAGTTTGAAGAAGGTACTGTTTTTGCTGAGAATCTGTGGTAATGATGTTTGCGAAATCAGTCATCATCTTGACTCCCCGCTCAGCAATGTCATTCACTACTTTTACATTGCTGACATATTCCAGGGCCTTGCTGTAGTCATCACTCCTTGGCCATGTCGCCACAGGTTGCAGAAGCCAGTCATACTCAATGCCAAGGGTGTCAAGCAGAAGATGACTCTCTGGACCAACTAGATCAGCCAGAGTCGTCTTGGCTGCAACCTGAGGGAACATAGGTTTCCCTCGTCTGAAGCTATCTGGCTTCTCAGTGGCGTGCAGCTTGGCAGCAATGTCCTGCTTCTCTTTGTCACTGAGTCTGCTACCGAAGAGAGCGAACGGCACAACCTCCTGTGTCAGGTACCACTTGTGGTTTTCAAGTTTTTGTAGCACAAATTCATATCTTGTTCCTCTCTCTGCTGCAGTCTTGCAGCCCTCTCTGCTTGCTGCTGGGACCGTGACTCAAATATCTTGTCATGACCAGACATGTGGACCTTTCTCTCTGTCTTCTGATCCTGGTAGAACCTGATGTCCTTGTCCTTCTTCTCCCTTGATAGCAGTCGGTTTCTCTCTATTTCCTGGATGGCATCTGAAGCTCCTATGTCGAACAGGCTATCTAATTCCAGGACAAAGGCACCCCTTTTTCCCCTCCAGGGTCACCTGTTCTACCTTTATTCCTTGCTAGATCTCTGTGCTTTTTGTGAAGTGTCATGAAATGCTGCGCTGCATTGTACTTGGTCATGGTCTTGATCCTAGCCATCTGCCAGAATGGGATGATAGCCTCCACTGTTTCATTGGCGAGATCTTGATGCTTAGGATTCCTTGTATTTTCTGGCAAACTCTGGAGATGGAGGAAGTACTGGAAGGCCTGTCTGTTGGTGGGTAACTGGGAGCCACTGATGCTGGATGATGGGTAGCCGATCAGGAAGGTTTCTGTAGCAGATCTAGTAGCAGGTCGGCGTGACGCTTGTCTCTGGACGGCAGGTGGAGGTTCTGAGATGTCAACTTTGCGTCCTCGGAGCTCCTTGCTTACTGCCATAGT
The DNA here is from genome assembly GCA_016584305.1 of Chionoecetes opilio. Taxonomy (NCBI): domain Eukaryota; kingdom Metazoa; phylum Arthropoda; class Malacostraca; order Decapoda; family Majidae; genus Chionoecetes; species Chionoecetes opilio. The sequence goes on from JACEEZ010008174.1 coordinate 21,297, forward strand.
GAAGTTATCTTGTGAAGTATCTCTGGATTTGTTAGCAGGTTTCAACAGATCTGCAACAAACATAACAGACCATTAGATGTCATGCTAAAACCATTGTGAATTTGTGACTAGAGTGAAATAAATTATATTTAGTTTAATTTTTTTGAAAATTTGTCTGTAAACATCACATGCAATATTTCCATAAATGTTTCTATGCATTTTGATGTTTCAGTCAGCATCTAATTACTTGCTTTAACCTGCTTATGCCCATTTATTGGTGAAAAAATAGGCGAAAACAAACATCAAAATGCTCCGAAACTGGCGTTTCAGAAAACGTGTATAGAATAGAACTTCATGCTTCATGAGGCAAAAGTTCCTGACATTTTGGCTTATAATGGTTGTAATTTTCGACTTTTCCAGGTCAAAACGCATTGGAACCGTGCAGGAGGGTATAAAAATAGGAAAAAATTGTTTTCTGAACAGGTCTAGTGTGGGGTTGTGATAGCGTGTATGGGGTTGTGGGTGGTGTGTAAGGATGTAAGGGTTGTATGGGGATGTTTAAGGGTTTGTGTGTGTTGGTTGTGTTTTAGGATGTGTTAGGTTGTGTAAGGGTGTGTTAGGGTATCCGTTGATTCGGGCCGCCAGTTGAAACAGGCCGCCTATAGTAGCATGCATAGTGCATACCCAGTAGACAGTATACTTTGTGGTTAAGGCTAGGTTAGGTTAGGTATACTTTGTGGTTAATGTTAGGTTAGGTTAGGTATACTTTGTGGTTAAGGTTAGGTTAGGTTAGGTTAGGTATACTTTGTGATTAAGGTTAGGCTAGGTTAGGTATACTTTGTGGTTAAGGTTAGGTTAGGTTTCATTAAAACCTATAAGGTTATGCATAAATGCATGCTTGGTATGCATTTAATATAGGCGGCCTGATTCAACTGGCGTCCTGAATCAACTGTATCCGTGTGTTAGGATATAGGGTGTGTGTGGGGCTGTATTTTAGGGTGTGTATATGTGTCAGGATGTGTGTAGGGTTGTGATAGTGTGTGTAGGTTTGTGGGTGGGTTAGGATGAGTAACAGGAAGGTTCGATGGAATACGTTTTCGACGCCACCGTCGAAAATTCCAAGTAATTTATTTACGGTGATACACAGGCGAAAGGTGTGTTGCGCGGCCGTACAGGTGTGTAGTGACAGGTGTGGTGTATGTGGTAAAGTGAGAGAGGTTATGAGTGAGGTGTTAGACCCCAGTGTGTGTGTCTGACCTAAAGAGCGAACGCGCAGTTCTCGTCCACTATAACGGCGTCAGCCCCGTACCGCCACGGCCATGGGTACGGCGCGGGCCACAGTGGTCCATAGAAGCTAATCTCTGGGAAGCGGGACTCGAACCTAGGATCACCGCATCAAGGTATACCTTCGGTACGTCTCTGTAGTATTCAGTGGGAGACACTTAGCGAAAACACGTCAAAATATTCCATTTACCGGCATTAAACTATGATGTCATATATTTCAGAGAGAATATTACGTTGAAAGGCTAATATGGCGGCAATGTATTATCGTCCACCCTATATTTATCAATAGCAATACTCCTATTGTCACTAATAATTGTCACATAAATAAGGTATTTAAGGGTAAATCTCGCCTTATTTCCCATTAAATAAGTCTATATGGAAGTGAGCTAACTCTAATTTTCTCTTCGTGTTAAACCCCTCTATCTAAAAATTACATTGGAAGTGAGCTAGCTTTAATTTTCTCTACGTGTTAGAGTTTCTCTAAGGGAAAATCTCAGCTTATTTACTCTTAATATGTCTGTAAATCTGGGGATAATAAGAAAACGTGGCCGCCCAGTGGTTTCTGAACGCTGATTGGCTGACAACGTAGCTAGGCCTCTGATTGGCTCGTGGGAATCCTGAGGTGACGAGTTGCCGATTACGTATTTCGAACGAATAATTCGCTCTTTTTTTGGCAAAGCGAGCTTAGACACCTATTTCAGCCGAATTCATTCTTTGGTACTAAATAGATTGGTGAATCTGTCATATAGGCTTGTAAAATGTTTACTCCACGAATGGGGGCAAGGAGGCTACAGGCGCAAAGGAAGAAATTTGGTACAGAAGGTTATATTTCGTCTCTTAACTCATTTATGCAGGAACTATTACGGACAATAAGCAGTTTTACGCGTATAATCTGTAAATAAAAATACATTAGACATACATTAACTCTTATTTGTTTCTCAGATAGTGAATAGTTCCTGCATAAATGAGTTAAGGACAATAAGCAGTTTTACGCGTATAATCTGTAAATTAAAATACATTAGACATACATTAACTCTTATTTGTTTTTCAGATAGTGAGTAGTTCCTGCATAAATGAGTTAAGAGATGAAATATAACTTTCTCTGCCAAATTTCTTCCTTTGCGCCTGTAGCCTCCTTTCCCCCATTCGTGGAGTAAACATTTTACAAGCCTATATGACAGATTCACCAATCTATTTAGTACCAAAGAATGAATTAGGCATAAATAAGTGTCAAGCTCGCTTCGCTCGTCTAGATCAACATGTGGCATGTTTTCTTAAGTAATATTATTTTACTGGTTACTTTACTTTTAGTAGACAGACAGTATATTAAGGTGAGGGTATTTAAAAAGTTGACTTTAGCCTGTGCGAGCTTGGACACGTTCCACATCTTTAGTGTGGACGTCTATTTCCTAGTTATTATCATTATTACTATTATTGTTAGTGTTATTTCATTATCATGATAATAATCTATCATTCTAATAACAATATCAAGATTTGAATAAACAGCAACAATAATCATATTAACATTTTTTTAACAGTAATAGTAATCGTGAAAATACTGGCAATAAAGAAGTGATGATATGACAATAATAATAATTACAATATTGATAAACTTAATGATAATAATGAAAACAATATTATTACTACTACTGTACTGCTACTATTACTGCTACCGTAGATAACAGTAAAGACTCCAGGACAACTTTTTTTTCTGTTTACAGACGTGTGGTGGCGTTAATACTTACATTTCTACATCCATGATTTCAGGAAAGTTAGAAGGGGCTATCTGGACACTCTGTGTCATTTTTTGTCTTCATCTGTGTCATATTATGGCTATAAATGAACAAATGACAAAAATATGTACAAAGTGGCTATCAACAAAAAAGTCGCCATCTAGTGTTTATTTACTGAGTGTCCTCCCGCAGCCGTCGTCGCCCGAAACAAAAACTAGTAGTGAAATTTGAAACCGTATATACTTGCAGATACAAAGCATAAAACAACGCTGAAACAGAGTAGATTATACAGTCATTATATAAACTACTGTGTATCATCTACAGTGGCACATACAAATCAGTAGTAATGGTATAATTCGTAATATATGGCGCCTGGCGACATGATTGTAGGTGGCGACTTTATTATTATTATCGCTAATGTTTTAGTTTTCTTTATTTTAATATTATTGTTGTTATATCTATATCTATATCTATCTATATTTGTATATATATATATATATATATATAATATATATAATATAAAATATATATAATATATATAATAAAATATATATATATATATATATATATATATATATATACATATATAATATAATATAATAATATATATATACTATATATATATTATATATATATATATATATATATAATATAATATATATTATTTTATATACATATATATATAAATATATATATATAAGTAAATTTATATTTATAAAAGTATTAAATATATATATATTATATATATATATTAATATATATATAATATATATATATTAGTATAAAATATATATTATATATATAAAATATATATATATATATAAAATATATATATATATATATATATATATATTATAATATTATAATATAATTATATATATATTTCTTAATTTTTTTTAATTAAAGTCATTTTTAAGGTTGCTGCAGAAAATTAAAGTGTCTATGCTTTTTTTTATAGTGGTAGCACAACCGAGAAGTCCCAGGTTCGATCCCCGGGCGGAGCGAAGACAGATGGGCGGTCTTCTTAAGAACCCCGAGCCCCTGTCCACCCAGCAGTGAATGGGTAACGGGTGTTAGCTGGGGGTTTGTGACCCGTCTCCCGGGGTTATGGCCTCCCCCAACACTAAGCACTAGGGATGAATGATAAAAAAATGTAAATATGGAGACGGGGCCATACGAGCGTTGCTCAGGCCCTGTAAAATACAACTACGTAGATGAATACACGCACACACACACACACACACACACACACACACACACACACACACACACACACACACACACACACACACACACACAAACTAAAACTTTTCATAATATAAGTTATTCAATTAATGTTACACATATTCTATAATTTTAATACCTTTTTGTTCATTTTTATTATCATTGTTCTTATATCATCGTCATAATAAATATTCAAATGACTAATCTATCATTAATTGACTAGCGTATTTTTTTAATTAATATTAATAGTAGTAATATCATTATTATTATTATCATTATTATTATCATTATTTGTATTAATATTTTTATCAATATTATCATCATCATTACTACTATTATAATCATTATCGTTTTCATTATAGATATTAGTATCATTAGCATTCTTATTATCTTTTACGCTATTGTTGTTATTATCATTATCATCATTACTATCACTATTATTATAGTTACCATCATTATTATTATTATTGTAACTGTTATTATTATCATTATTACGGACATTATTTAATTTTTCATTATCATCTCTATTATTATTATCATTGTTTTTATTATCATCATTAATATCATAATGACTGCCATTAATATAAATGTAATTTCCTATCATCAACAACATTATCATCATTTATATGTAGGGTTTTTTGGGGTGGATTTGTGTGGTGTGTGTCTGGTTTTTTGTGTGGGGTGTGTGTGTGTGTGTGGTGTTGGGGGTGGTGGTGGGGGGTGTTGGTGTTTTGTGGGGGGGCGCAGAAAGAAAAAAGAAAAAATTTTAAAGAAATTTCAAGTCCCAAAAAGGAGACAAAAAGGGGGGAGAAGCAAGAAAGGGGAGAAGTGAGAAAAGGGAGGAAGGAAAGAAAGCCCCCCGAGGGGGGGGAGAAAAAGGGGGGGGGGGGAAGGGGAGAGGGGGGAGAGAGAGAGAAGACGAGGAAGAGGAAAAGGGAGAGAGAGAGGAGAGAGAGAGAGGACGGGAAATGAGGGATTTAAAGGATTAAGAAGGGAAGTGCGTGTGAAAAATTTTTTTCTTTCCTTTACCCCTTTGCTTGTTTTTGTTTGTTTTTTGAAGAATTCCAGTTATGGGCCCCAGCTGAGAAATCTCCAATGTAACCAGACAGCTCTCTCTCAACTACCCTAGAGACTGTCTGAGGTTTATTTTTGGGCCCAAAGCCAGCCCCCCCGGGGGCGGGTTACAAACCCCCGGCAAACACCCGGTACCCTTTCACTGCGGTTGGACATGGTTTATTTATTAAAGTTTATTTACATCTTTTACAGAAAAAGAAAAAAACTTATGTCCCTTTAAAATACCTTAATTTTAAACTTACATTACATATGTACTAATCTTACTTTTATACATTTAAAGAATGGGGGGGCACCACCCCGCCGCTGGAGTACGAGCAAAATTCCGTGAGCGGGCCCTCACTCGTCCAGTTCCCTGTGTAGACGTGGTGCGCTCAGCGGGGGGGGAGGGTCGCTGGTACCATCCAAAGCCGAGGCAGGTTCTAGTGCCCGCCGGACACCAGGGTGCCCACCTCGTGTCCTCGGGCCGCCCGATCTGCTGCCTCAGCAAAGCCGGGCTGGGCGGACGCAGGTAGTCCCTTTAGTGGGTGTGGGGCGATGGCCACAGGGGTCACACTGTCGACTCTCAAAATCGTCCCTCAGCTCCTCCAAGTGCGATAGCAAAGTCGGTGTAGCTTGACTGCTGCCCTGGAAAGCTGGGGGCGGGAAGCAGTGGGCGGTAGGGGGGTGGGTTTGGGAGCCTGCCGCGATAGCCTCCATCTCCCGGTTTGCTGCCGGTGCTGTTGGGGCACAAACGTTGGGCCATCTCTTGCCCCGCTGTATGCGGGCAAACGACGGCGGTGATGTGGCCACCTGGTGACTGCGGGGGCCCCTCATCAGCAGCCTCGTTCCCCCCCCAGCCCCACGTGGGTGGGCACCCAGTTAGCCGCACATGACGCCCCTGCGAGGATTCTTTGGGCGAGGCCCAGGGTAGTGGTGGTGAGCCGCACGTTGTCCGTTGGGGGCTAGCTGCTGAAGGGCCTTAAGGGAACCTGGGTCGGAGTGGACGACCACCATCTCCTCCCCACGGTGGGGGCGTGCTCCAGGGCCGTGCTGGTGCCACACTCCGTCTGCAAGTGGGGCAGTGGTCGGGGGTCCTCCAGAACAGCACCTCCGCCCGTGACCACCGCCCGCCCGTTGTGCCTCCTCAGGGCAACTGGCCGTCCGGGGTTTGTAGAGGCGCTGCCTGGGGCGTTGGCCTCTGAATCCCCCTCAGTGCGTGCTGCCCCCAGCTCCACCCGGGGGTGACAGCGCCTTACTGGCGGCAGGGGGGGTGATGACGCTTCCCCTGTCGGGGCTTTCCCGGGGGGGGGGAGCGACGAAAGGCGGCAGAACGATCGGGGGGGGCCTTCCTGCATTACCTGGTCCCAGGCGAGCATGGTTGGCGGCTTCGGCCAACCCTCCGTAGCCAGGTTTGCCAGCGACAGGTCATGCCCTTGGGCAAGACTGTGCTCAGCTTTGTCCCTGCTGCAGATCTCTCACCTGGGGAGGAAACTTGGCCACCCCACAGGCCACAATTCTGGCTTTGGGGAAAGGGGTCCTTGTGGCAGCCGTGGCCCCTCGAGCGGGGGCCCCGGC
>JACEEZ010008175.1:0-19203 GCA_016584305.1 Chionoecetes opilio
TAGGAGGATGGAATGTTGAAAAAATGGAAGCCCTCAGCAGGAAAAATGAATGAATTGACGAGTGGAGGACAAAAACAAAAATGAGAGAGGAATGACTTAGATTGAGACTTACAGTATGACGGAAAGGGGCAGAGTAAGCAGCAGAAAAAGGGTGGCGGAGTGGGAGTACTTGTGAGGCAGGAAGCAGGTATAGATGTAGAGGAGCTAGTTTGTAGGAGGGTTTTGAAATGGGTGAGGATATTAGACAGTACGTCTGGAATATAAGGTGCGAAAGGGAAGAGAAAGGATCTTGGTGATAGTGTGTTACATGACAGTGGAAGGAACAGGAGCGAGAGCCGAGAATGAAAGGAAGTATAGAATTGTGCAAAGGGTTGTAGAACAGAATAGAAGTGAAAATGTAATTGTGATGGGAGACATGAATGGTCACATTGGTGTGTTAGGAGAGGAAGTAAATGGAAATGGCCAATGGACCCTACCCATAACTACGCCCACGGTTTGTTACATCGGTGCATTGTGGGGATAAGGCGGGGTCGCCGCGGGTGGACCTACGAAGGGAAAAGTAGGCGTTTGGAAGAATTTCGATTTATTTTGAGCGAAATTGATATCAGGTGCTATATTACTGTGCTCTGTTCTCGCTGACAACACTATAAAGAAGACCTGAGGTATGGCTGATGTGCAGAGGCTTCTAAAAAAAAAGAAAAAAAGAGTCATAACGAGCCTCGTCAAATGGGAAGCAACTGGTGGGTACGTAATGTGTCCCTACCACTTGCTTACTTCTTCATGAGACTCTGCTCTGAGACAGAGAGACTCTGATGGTTGATGTGCAAAGGCTTCTAAACCAGGAAAACAGTCACAGCAGAGTCTCATTAAGAAGTAAGCAAGTGATAGGGACACATTACGTCCCTACCAGTTGCTTACCTTTTGACGAGGCTGTTATGACTCTGTTTCTTGGTTAGAAGCCTCTGCACATCAGCCATTCCCCTCAGATTTCTCTATAGTGTTCTCAGGGAAAACAGAGCACAGTAATATAGCACCTGGAATATCAATTTCGCGCAAAATAACTCGAAAATTCTTCCATCGCCGTAGTTTTCCCTTCGTAGGTCACCCGCGGCGACCCGCCTTCCCCCCCACAATGCACCGATGTAAACAAACCGTGACGTAGTTATGTCTGGGGCCCATTGCTGCTTGACTTTGCAGAGGAGAATGAATTAGAAATTTTGAATGTGACCCTGGCTGAAGGAAGAGTGACCTGGAGTGGAAGGGAGAATGAATCTGCCATTGACTTTATGTTAGTGAACCGGAAGGCTAGAGAACGGTTGAGAAGTATGTGGGTGGATGAGGAAAGGACAATCGACGTAGCGAGTGACCAAAAACGTCATGGTAATGGAGTATGAGTTTTTTGAAGGAAAAAAGAGTGAACGTGAAAGAAGAGGGGAAAATGGACGCTGGAAACTTAGAGATGCAGACTGGGATTATTTCAGAGAAGTGGTGAGTAATGAGGACTGGAAGCTGGGGAGAGAATGGTTTTGAGGTCTGAGAGAGGGTGTGGATGAGATGAATGAGAGATTTTTTAAGGAAGCTTAACAAAGTGGCAGAAGAGGGGCATAGGCGAAAAAACGAAAGAGAGCAAATGGCAGGACAAGAAAGAGTTGGTGGAAAAATGAGATCGACAAGGCCGGGAAAAAGAAAGGAAACAAGTCAAATAGGAAGTGTTAGGAGTCTGAGAAAGAATAGGTCAAAGTGAAGCTGAAAGAATAGAGTATGAAAGGGGCATGGAAAAGAGTATAAGAGTAAGCAAAAGGAGGTGAAATGCTTGGTGAGGAAGGCAAGAGTGAATGAAGAGAGAAAAGTGATCAGGGGAACTTAGGGAAAAAGGGTGAGGGAAGGAGGTAGGGAATATGGTAAAGTTTTTGAGAGGAGAAGAGAGTAAGCATACAGGAAATGTAGAAGAACTAGTGGTGAAGGCAGGTCACTAAGGGAGAAAAGGAAATGGTCAGAGCTGTAGAAGACTTCTGGAAAGAATTGGAGGTGTGAATGACCCTGATAGTGACTTAGGGAACGTCACCTTGGGGAGGAAAATAGAGGAAATGAGGATGAAGAAATTAGATGGATGAGATTGAAGGGTATGTAAGAAAACTGAAAAGGGGAAGGCCCTGGAATGGACCGGGTATCCCGAATGAAGTATATAGAGAGGGAGGTGAGGGAGTAAATTGAGGGAATGCATGGGGTTGTTTGGACATATATGGAGAGAGGAAAGGGTGCCTGGTGCCTGGAATGACAGTAGAGTGACTCTCATACATAAGGGAGGACACAAGAGTAGGAAGGAGATTAAAAATTACAGGCCAATAGCGGGGGTGTGACACGGTATGTAAGATTTTCTGTGGTTTTACTGAATGAAAGACTAGGTGAAGTTGTGGAAAGAAATAAGGTGATGGGTGAAGAGCAAAATGGATTCAGAAAAGACAGAAGAGGTGGAGGACAATATGTTTTTAATGAATGAAGTGATTGAAGAGAACAAGGAAGGAGGGAAGAAAAGAAATATCTAGCTTTTCTAGATATTTAGAAAGCGTAAAGACAGAGTGGATAGGAGAATGCTATGTAAGGTATTGGAGACGATTGGGATGAGTGAGAAGGTTGTTAAAATAAAAAGCAGTATGTATGAGAACACACAGGCCAAGTTCAGTATGGGTGACCTCGAGACTGGATGGGTGAATAGTAAGAGAGGAGGTAAGACAGGGCTGTGTCCTTTCTCTTCTACTTTTTTGGGTTATATGTTGAGGAAATGGGAGTGAGAGTGAAAGCGTACAGGGCTGGGTGTGAAAATTGGAGATGAAGTGTTGAGTGTACTGATGTATGCAGATGATGGGGGATCCTTAGTGAAAACCACAATGAACTACAAGAGATGCTGAAGGGTGTGACTGAGTATGGAAAAGGGGCTTCAACGTTTTGGCTCAGTAAGGAGAAGAGTCAAGTGTTGGTGGTGAATGGGGAAAGACTCTGATGATGACAGGATTTGGAGGGTGGGTGGGAATGAAATAAAGAGAACGAAAGAGTACAAGTATCTGGGTATTTGGTTGGATGATAAAGGCTGTGAGAAAAACTAAATATGAGAGGATAGCTAAGAGCCAGCCAGTGGGTTGGAAGGCTAGGCCCGTGTGGCAAGATGTCGGGCCAACAAGTATGAAGTGGTGAGAGGACTATGGAAAAGGTGTGGCAGTCCCTAGCATTTTGTATGGCCTGGAAACAATGGTGTGGTCTAGGAAGGAGTTGGACAGATTTGGGAAATAAAAACAGAACAAAGCAGGCAGAATAGCATTAGGAGCCAAAAGTATGTGGGAGTGGAAGCGATTAGAGGAGACATGGGATGGAGCACGTTCAGAGAGAGGATAGCAAAGGCAGGACTGAGGTACAGAGCTAGACTGCAAAAGAATGGATACAGCAAAAGGGCAAGTAAGGTTTGGGACTGGAATATGTATGGGAAGTGGATGAAAGAAATCAGTAAAAGTGGAAAGATGGACAGGTGAACTGGAAATGTTTGTGACAGGAGTGATGAGACATGGGAGTAGGCGTATGCAAAAGGAAATAAATAGGAGAGTGGGAAAAGAAAAGGGAAAGAAGAATGGCTGAGGGGAATGAGTGAGAAATCAACACTGGAATGGTACAGGAGAAAGGACCAGCCACGGTATGGAAAGTTCTATGATGGTGGCTATGGAGGAGATTTACTCTTCAGAGCCAGGACAAAGTCGCTGGAGGTAAGTAGTCGTATGTACAGATGGAAAAAATGGTGGCAGCAAGGTGTGTGTGATGTGTGTGACAGGAGTGGATGAAACCGTGGAGCACTTGATGCTGGAATGTGAACGGTATGAGGGATGCTAGAACAAAGATGTTGGAGGTAGTGGTAGGAGAGGTCGGAGTGGAAGAAAGGCGAGAGGAAGAGACAGGAGAGTGGAGATGGAGTACCTGCTGGGGTTGTGTGCTGAGTGGAGAGTGACAGTCGGGGTGATTGGGAGTGTAAAAGAATTCTTGGAGAATTCTTGGAGAGCACACATGAGAGAGCATGAGAGGCAGGGGGCCCCTCAGTGAAAGGGGGAACCCCGTATGAATGTGATGCAGAGAGAGGAAGGAGGGGAAAAAGAAATCCCTAGTTTTGCTTCTCTCCCAACAAGATTACGTGTGTGGGAGAACGCCGGGGCCAAAGGCTTCACTGACAGCATCTGTTGGGTGTCTCCCAAATCAAGATCAAAGATCAAGAAACAAATAAAATATATTATGTTATGAGGACTTCATAGGTTATTTTGTAAATGCTTCTATTAGTTTTTTTTTTCAAATCAAAAAATTATTCAAATTCATTTAACAAATATGACATTGGTGTCTATTTTTTTAAATACATTTTTACGCATGTAATTAAATACTAAATACTATATGTGGAAATTATCCACCAAACACCCCCTCATAATTGGAGAGAACTGAAAAATCGAGAAATGCCAGTGGTCGCTGGCAGTTTTAACTCAAAGGTTGGTCTACTGTGTTTTCCCTCCGCGACTAATATTTTTCATAAATCAATTTCGCGATAAATATTGATGCACCGCATCTGAATACTAAAAAGAACGTTCTTCTGTTGTTCTAGTAAGTGTATGCATGACATGCATTACGATTGAACGTTCTAAGATAGCAATTTAAATGCAAATTACTCGCCTCGAGTAGCAAAGCTTAATATATTTTTTACATGTATATTGTGGCATGTAAAATTTGGGCGATGTTCACACTTTTTTTCTAAGACAGTACTGCTGCGTCTGGCAAACGCTTGTCAAAATACAATAAGAAATGCCTTGGAAAAACGAAGAATAAAGAATGCCGAAATCGGCTTGTTGCTGCGACAATGTAGGTTATAATTGTGGAGGCGACACGCCGCGGCGGGGAGTGGTGGCGGGGAGATTGTGGGGGGGAGATTGAATCAAAACATTGCTACTTCACGCATCGACTCATTGCACCTCCAGGCTTTCTTTTCTGATTGATACACAATAAAAAACGGAACATATGACTGCCTAGTATAGATAACTTCTAAACATACGTTTTTGACTGTATATATCATAGAGAAAACATTTACCTCCCCTCCTCAACTAAAACCTACTTGGTTATTTGGTTAAATACATGTTTTACAGAATCAGGCTTCTATACAATTACATATAGAAGAAAATCGTTTTAAAATTATACTTTTGTTTTTTAAAGGGTGCAGTGGAATAAGCCCATATTTTTCTTCAAGTTGCCCCAACTTTTCACCAAATTGTGAGTTAAAACTGCGAGCGACCACTGGCTTTTCGTAGTTGCAGTCTCTCAATTGGTAGAGTGGTGGTTGTTTCCCCCCCCCCCCCCCTAGTGAGGGAGTTATTGTCCGCTTCGTCGTAGGGGTGTATGGGGATGTATATATATAATTATAATGGTAATATGGTAATATTAAGGTAATTAGAGAGAACTGCAACTCGAGAAATGCCAGTGTCGCTGGCAGTTTTAACTCAAAGTTTGGTCCTACTGTGTTTTGGCTCCGCGACTAATATTTTTCATAAATTAATTTCGCGATAAACATTGATGCACCGCTCTGAATACCAAAAAATATAGTTCTTCTGTTGTTCTACTAATTATATTGGATGACATGCATTACGATGGAACTTTTCTATAATAGCAATTTAAATGCAAATTACTCGCCTCGAGTAGCAAGTTAATATATTTTTTACATGTAAAATACATGGCATTTTACATGGGGATGTAAAATTTGGGTGATGTTCACACTGTTTTTTTAAGACAGTACTTGCTGCGTCTGGCAAACGCTTGTCAAATACAATAAGCATGCCTTGGAAAAACGAAGAATAAAGAATGCCGAAATCGGCTTGTTGCTGCGACAATGTAGGTTATAATTGTGGAGGCGACGTGCCGCGGCGGGGAGTGGTGGGGCGGGGGGATTGTGGCGGGGAGATTGAATCAAACATTGCCACTTCACGCGTCGACTCATTGCACTTCTTTGGCTTTCTATCTGATTGATACACAATAATAACAGGAAAATTGATTGCCTAGGGATAGATAACTTCTAAACCTACGTTATTGGGCTATATAAATCATAGAGTAACATTTACCTCGCCTCCTCAACTATAACCTACTTGGTTATTTGGTTAAATACATTTTTTACAGACTCAGGCTTCTATACAATAACATATAGAAGAAAATCGTTCTTAAAATTATACTTTTGTGTTTTAAGTGCAGTGAAATAAGCCCATATTTTTCTTTCAGGTTGACCAACTTTTCACCAAATTGTGAGTTAAAATGCCAGCGACCACTGGCTTTTCGGAGTTGCAGTTCTCTCAAATTTTAAGTAAAATTATTAGTTACTGGGATAGGATAAATTAACTTTATCAGTGCTATTGTGTTGCCTGAAATTGGGGGTCACTTGTATAGGGGTTTTAGAACTGGTCAACGTTACTTGAATGATATTATTGGGGATGATTTGAAAAAGATTACAACTGGAATGGAGGATTTAACTTAGTCTTATGGTTTCACTATATGATTATAGTATGATCACGTCTCACTGCGGAGAGTACTGAAAAGGGGGATGTATTTAAAGGGGGAAAAGGTTTAATAAGGTTTGGGTTTAAAGGAATGCGCTGCCACCACCCCTGGCGAGTAACTCACTGGATTACTCCCTGGGCACGTTTGATTAATTAATATTAGATTGATCTTGGTAGCCTGAACGGTACGTGGAATTATATCGAGTAAGGCGGAACTCTTTTGGAAGTGTGGGGAATTTACTGTCCTAACACAGAATAATCACCTGGGTTTTATAATAACACAAGAAACTATATTTGCAAATAATTTCCTATTTATTTATAGTGACATAGTATGTCTCTTGCTTGAGATCATATCCAACATATAAGGGTTAACACCATACCGAGAAAACTCTACTCGGAAGTAAGAAAAAGGAACTTTACACCCTGACACAGAAACTCTTCCTATGTGGATGAAAGAAAGCTCTTTTGAGCATAAATCTCCTCACTAGAATTTCTATTCAGTGAATTACCCTACACTTAGGTAACATACCTCTTAATATTTATAAATTACACAGGAAGATAGATATCTAGTAGAGAAAAATGTGAGGATAAGAAGTTGTGTGTGTTTCATTAAGACCATGTGGCTTTGAAGAAGACACGGACGGCTACAACGAAGCGAAGAGACGAAACTCGTTAATAACACTTATAAGGATGGGCGACCTCCTATGCATTAGTGACAATGAACTGTACCTATATAAAATATATAGAAATATATAGATATAATATACTAAGGAAGAAAGAACAAGGAGCGAGGTACAAGGTCTTACCTACAACGAAGCGAAGAAAAACGAATGACTCGTCCTGAGATTATGGCCTGCGGCATAAAAAAAAGGGAATTGTTTGAAAGATTTAGACGTGACCTCAAGTGAGTAACTTGTAATCCCAAAATAATATTTAAATAATGAAACTCGCGTATATAAGAAACATGTGGCTTATAATATAAACCTGTTTACTTTGATACTGAAGAATTTAATATGCTTAGTCTAATACCCGAGAAAGGTATTTTTTGTGGACCCGTCAAATGTCCGAACACATTTTTGGAGTGAAGAGGGTTTTAAAATATGAAGCCTAGAAATTTGGTAGGTTTTCATTTTAGCGTGTCTCTTTACTAACAAAGTCCATGTATAACCATAACCGATAACGAGGGGATTATTTTGAAAGCCATTAAGATTTGGGAGTGAAACTGGGTTGACCAGATAGCTGGGGAAAGATAAAAAGATCTGACATCATTAGTTATCACTGATCGCAGAATAATTATTCCACGGAAACTTGCCTCGCACACGGGATGTCGGGGAGAGAGGGAGGGAAAGAAGGAAGGAAGAAAATGGCGGAAAAAGGAAAGAAGAGAAACAAAATGGCGCGTAGGAAGTACAAATGATGAGAAAATATGGCGGAAATGAAAGCAGGGCGATGAGTCACCCGTGAGACAAAGAGAAAAAATTAACTACTGACAAGACATAGCTCGGGAATTTTATAATAATAATTTCCTACTATCTTCCCGAATAATGGGCATTACACTATTAACCATGTGCACCTTATATAATTAGCGTACCTTGATTTGAAGCGCGGTCATTGGCTATCGTTATTAGATTCTAGGCCACAGAGAATAATATACGTGGCTAAGGATTGGTAGCCGGGCTCGCCGCCGCTCACCAGGGTAGTATCATTCCAGCCCTCATGGGATTAACATCTTTTCTCTGATTATTTATTGATGAAGAGATTTGTACATACGTTAATTTTGTACATATAATTGATACATCAATAGGACGTGTTAAAATTCAACACAAGTGATTATAGCCGCGCGTCATGGATAGCTTGGTGTAAAAACCCGCCTGACGCTCCAGCTTTCCGCCCTTGGCTATCAAATTTCTTGTCACGGGCGGCCTGATCACGCGCTGACCACTTCGGATCACAAGGACAGGCAGTATTGATAAAAGCCTACAACCATTTCAACCCACTATCCACCGATAAGTATCCTGGTTAGTTGACTAGTTGGGATATTGTGTTGGGATGAGATAGACGATGGGTTTGATTGATTAGGTAAAACCTCATATTATATATGTATGTGACATAAATCCCTAATAGATCAATTGTATTTAAATACATTTTAATATACAACAAATTTTAACATGTATTCAGTAATTCATGATTAACAATATAAAATGCTTGATAAATGATAAAGGATACTTTCCTATTGTATATTTCCCTTTTTAGGGAGGCTTTCTCGCCAGTTGAGCGGATTTATGGCCAAATGAACTGATAAAAGAATTTTTAATTTTTATATTAGAGTATTAAATACAATGTATTTAAATACTCATTAATATATTTAAATACGTGAAAACCAATTGTATTTATAAATACAATGGACCCGTTTACTCGAGGTAACGATAGATGGAAATCTTCAAGACTCATATATATAGTAGGGCAGTGATGCAGAATTTTCGATGTGAACAGTATTTTGATGATACAGCCATTTTAAGTGGAGGAAAATTTGTGCACCCCAAAACGACCGGCGCCATGCTGTGACGTCAACAACGCAGGTTACATAAGAACATAAGAACATAAGAAAATAAGGAAGCTACAAGAGGCCGCGAGGCCTACACGTGGTAGTTCCTGTCACCTAACACTACCTACATCCACCTTTCATCCCCATCCATGAACCTATTCAGCCCCTCTTTAAAGCTCCCTAATGACTCCGCACTAACTACCTGTCTACTGCGACCATTCCATTCATTCACCACCCTATTTGTGAACCAGTTGTTCCCTATTTCCTTTCTAAATCTACGCTTTTCCAGCTTGAATCCGTTACTTCTTGTTCTACCCTGGTTAAAAGCCGTAAGAACTTTTCCTACCTCTCATTTATTAAATCCCTTTATCCACTTAAAAACTTCTATCAGATCGCGCCTTACTCTGCGTCTCTCGAGTGAGTGTAATTTTAATAACTTCAATCTCTTCTCATAACTAAAGTTAAGCATCCCTTGTGTCATTTTGGTCAACCTTCTCTGCACTGTTTCTAACAAGGCTATATCTATCCTGTAATATGGAGACCAAAACTGAACCGCATAGTCTAGGTAAGGCCTGACTAGAGCCAGATAAAGCTTTAGAATAACTTCCGCACTTCTACTTTTAACACTTCTGGTAATGAATCCTAATACTCTATTAGCTCTATTTCTGGCCTCAATACATTGTTTCCTAGGTCGGAGGTCTGGGCTCACCCTCACTCTAAGATCTTTTTCACCTTCTGATCTTTTCAGCGATACATTGCTTATGGTGTATCTATTAC
Source organism: Chionoecetes opilio (assembly GCA_016584305.1). NCBI lineage: Eukaryota > Metazoa > Arthropoda > Malacostraca > Decapoda > Majidae > Chionoecetes > Chionoecetes opilio. Next base: position 9,880 of record JACEEZ010008175.1, read on the forward strand.
GAGGGTTTTTTCTACCAAAATTCATAACGCTGCATTTATCAATATTAAATTCCATCTGCCGTCTGACTCCCTGCAATATGTTTACATCAGACTGTGATCCAATAATCTTACCTACCTATCATCAGCAAACTTGCTGATATCACTGCTAATCCCACTATCCAAGTCGTTGATGTAAATCAAAAATAGTAATGGACCCAAAACAGACCCTTGTGGAACTCCACTTGTCACCAGTCCCCATACAGATTTAGAACCATTAATTGTAACCCTTTGTTGCCTATTACATAACCAAGCTAAGCTTGTATGGGGAGGCGGTAGCGGAACGGTTAGAGTCTCCGACTGGCGTTCTCGGTGACCCGAGTTCGATCCCCGAAGAAATCCAAAACCTTTCTGCATCGTCGAGTGGCCTAAGAACACCCACATGCCCTGCCTATCAACTCTACCTTCGACTGCGAGTGCATTGGAGGACACAGGGGGTGGCATGAGCCTCTAATCACAGGCGTCACTATAAGAATCCTGCCTGCGCCACCAACGGGCGAGGACCAACCATGTCCATGTTGTGAATCATTGATCAAACTATGTTTATCTAAGTGCTCTCAAATGTTTTTTGCAATAATAGATTCCAATAATTTACCCACCACTGATGTTAGACTTACGGGTCGATAATTTGACTTAAGTCCTCTGTCACCCCAGCAAACACAAAGACGGAGGGCCTCCGTATGTCTTAAGCCGGCCACACACACACACCGGCGCGGCCTGTCTGGCCGAAGAAAAGGGGCGTGGCTAGAGGCGGCCGGTGTGTGTGTGGGTTTTTTTTTCATCCGGCGGGGCCTGTCGCAGCGGCCGGATGAAAACCAGTCGGCGCTTGAAAATTCCGTCCGGCGCGGCCTGCATGCCGCCTGCGTGTGTGTGGGTGCCTTCCGGCGCGGCCCGCCCCTCGCTCGGCCAGATAATGACTAATTGTACCAGTTATAATTGTATTTATGATAATATAGGTATTATATATGACGCATTATATATAGTATGACGTATTATATATAAGTATTATATATGGCTGCACATGCAGCCATCACCAACAAGTCATTTTCGGACAGCGGATTCATGTTGTCACCACAGAGGTTCGACGTGTACTGTATATTTTCATGAGGCGGCCGGTGTGTGTGGAACTCGTCCGGCGAACAATGCCTCGCCACTTTTTGTCGGCCGGACAGGCCGCGCCGGTGTGTGTGTGGCCGGCTTTACCGGGGGCCCGACGGAAGTGTACGACGTAGGGCCGCTGGGAATTTGCTCAGAGGCTCATCGACGGGCTGCTCCCAGCGGCCCGCCGTAGGGCATATGACCATTTGCCGCTGTTATATTAACTGATTGAGGAATATATTTATGGTTATACTTTCTAAGTATATTGCAGATATAGTAATGTTTTAAGGGGTGTTGCACAACCCATTAGCCGATTAATAGACTAATGGGTTGTTCAACACTTATAAAAACATTATTATATCTGCAATATACTTAGAAAGTATAACCATAAATATTCCTATCTCGTTATCCAGTAATACGATGAAAAGGAGATCATAATTGCTACGGATATTGTTTATTTCATAAGTACACAAACATTTTCGTTATTGGGTTTACATGGTGGTGTACGTGGAACACTGTACAGCCATGTAAAAGGAAATTGATTGCGGCGAACAACATAACAACATCCACCCGCTTGTGCGTTTTCCAAGTAACTGATTTTACTCACTGACACAACGCTGCCGAGGAATTCCTAAAAAAACGTGTCATACGGCAATTATTTATATTATTTAGTCTATTTCGATATAATGAAGGAGCAAAAACATGTTATGACTAAGTTCTCATTATGTTATCGACTGGTTAAGGGTGACAATTTAGGCCTTTTGTGGGCTTTTAATCCTTTGTAATGACTATCGTACGTCTGGCAGTTTAGTGCATTGATACCTGGGAAATGATTTCAAATAATATTCTATTCTAAATCATGATATTATCCATGTTAATTCTCCATCATCTACATATTCTTTATTAGGTGTACCATTGAGTATTGACATGTGTTGATAATATGTTGGAAGTTATTGAAATAAGGGAAAATATGACCTTGTGTTATATCCCGTAGGTAATCTTTGCTGGGATAATCAAATGTTATTTTTATATTATACTAGCTACACACATAGACTAACTGATAACCTTTTTCCATGTAAACTCCTTCCTATGTACGTATCTCATCTTTATTTCTATGTATCTCTGGGTGTTCCTGATTAAGCTGGAAATATTTGAAATAAACTGATATATTATAATTTCTATAAACTATTATAAAAACTTTTATAACAATTTTTAATAGTTTGAACAGGCCTACTAATAGTGATGGTACCAATATTGAGATACTATGTATATTACTGAGTTAATATATATAATATGAAATGAATATTTCCCACTTACAAATACGTACCAGCGAGCCTCCGTAGGATTGACGTCAAGTTGCCGCTGCTTGTCACTACTGATGTATTACTACATCAAGATAATCATATAACTGTTGTTTCAAAATGTTTACACATAGAAATATTCAATTCTTCAAATTCTGTACATTAATTTTAAACACAGTAAATTTTCCCGTCTGAAAATACACCAGCGGCCCTTCGGAGGGGTGACGGAGGTAAATTTGCCGCCGGCGGCCGCCGTTCGCCGCTCTACAGCCTACGTAGGCCCGTCGGTGATGGTTAGATGGGACCCTTCTTAAATATGGGAACAACATTTCCTTCCCTCCACAATAATGGCACATCGCCTATCTCAACCGATTTCTAAAAATGAGCACTAACGACTCACTAACAACCTCCTTGCATTCCTTTAATACCCTGTGATACACTTCATCTGGTCCTGGCGATTTAAACATTTTCATTTTATCTATACCCTCTTCCACCATTTCCCTAGTTATCACAATATCTTTGAGTTTCTCCTCATCGCTTCCTTTGAACATCTGTTCACTATCAGGTATCGTCTGTGTATCCTCCTCCGTAAAAACACTTAAGAAATAATAATTTAGACTCCTACACATATCCTCATCCGTATTTAAGACCTCACCCTGTCCTGACCTTAACGGCCCAACTAATTCCCTTGTCTTTGTTTTATATACCTGATAGAACCCCTTTGGGTCCGTTTTTGCCTGTCCTGCTACTTTAATCTCATAATTGTGCTTAGCAACTCGAATTAATTTCTTCACTGTCCTCGCCATCACGTTATACTGTTCTTTGTTTACCAATCCTGCCTTGAACCTTAAATAAATGTTTCTTTTTACTCCAATGTTGTGTTTTAAATTGGTGGTCATCCATTTTGGATCACACTTTCTGGACCTTATTTCACTATAAGGAATATTTCTTTTCTGTCCGTCAATTATATTCCTTACAAATGAGGTATAATCCTCTCAGCCCCTACCTCGAACTTCCATTTCTAACCTCTCTAATAACCTCCTCATCCCCGACCTCACTTCCCTGTCTAACCGGTCTAATTACCTCCAGGTGCCTTCCTATTCTCTCATAATTGGCCTTTCCAGCTGTCATCGCCCTGTCCTTACCCTGGGAAAATGTCTTCCCCTCCATCCCACACCTCTTATTAATAACATCCAGGTGTCTTCTTAATCAAGCATAATTGACCTTTCTGAAATTAGGTATTCTATGTTTATTGCCCCCTAATTTTCCAACTTCCCATTTTAAGCTAAATCTGATCTCATAATGGTCGCTATTATCTAACTTCCCACCGACCTCCACATCTGTAACTAAATCGTCTCTATTTGTCAACAATAGAACTAGAATATTATCTTCTCTAGTAGGCTCCTTGATTGCTTGACTTAGAAAGTTATCTTGGATTATATTTAACAATTCATCTGCGTCGCTGTCACCTATGATTAAATCCCAGTCTATATTCCTAAGATTAAAATCTCCCACCACGCATAGTCGATTATATCTGCAGGCCTTGTTTATTTCTTCCCATATAGGAGCTGAATCCTCTTTACATAAGTTTGGAGGCCTATATGTGTTGCCAGAACTCCTATGATAGAGTTTATACCTGGTCAATGTTACTTGAATGATATTAATTGATTATGATTTTTCATTTGATTACAACTTGAATTGAGAATTGAAAACTAGTCTTATGACTTCACTATGTGATTATAATATGAACACTTCTCGCTGCGGAGAGTACTGAAATGGGGATGAATTTAAGGGGAAGGGGTAGGAGTTTAGGTTAAGGGGAAAGGGTATGAGGTAAGGGGAAGTGCTGCCACCAGCTCAAGCGAGTAGTTCTCTGGTTTACTCCCTGAGCACGTGAATAGATATATATTAGATTTATCTTGGTAGTCGTGATTGATACGTGGAATTATACCGAGTAAGGCTGACTCTTTTGGAAGTGTGGGGAATTACTGTCCTAACGCAGAATAATCACCTGGGGTTTTTATAATAAACACAAGAACTATATTTGAAAACATCATCCTATTTATTCATGCTGAAGTAGTATGTCTCTTGTTTGAGATCACAGACAAACATATAAGTTCTAATCCAACATCAGAAAACTCTCCATCCCAACACAGGAAAACTCTAATCTGATATAAGTAAAAACTTTACAATCTGATACGGGAAGCTCTCCCCGTGTAATGAAGGTAAGCTCTGGTGAGCATACACCTTCCTCTCTGAACCTTATTGATAAATTATCCTTCACTTAGGTAACATACCACTGAATACTTATAATTATACATGGAAGATATAAGGGGGGAATATAAGAGTAAGAATGTTGTGTGTGTTTCACTAAAAAACCATGTATCGGGCCCTTTGCGTCAAGGCCTGTCGAAGAGTGGGAGAGAGACTGCCGCCTGTCGGAGAGTGGGAGAGAGACTCCCGCCTGTCGAAGAGTGGGAGAGAGACTCCGTTAATAATAATTATAAGGATGGGGCAGGCCTCCTTTACGTTAGTGAAAAACTAAACATCGGTACCCATATTTGGAAATATAGATAACAATATTATAACAAGGAAAGGGGGGGGGGGGAATAGGAGCGAACGTCGTACGTCTTACCTGTCGAAGAGTGGGAGAGAGACTGCCGCCTTTCGGGTAAACCAAGACCCGCGGGAGAAGAGGGGAATGTTTGGATACCCTGAACTTGGCCTCTACTGAAGAGCTTATAATCCCGAAATAACTAATTAAATAATGAAACTAGTGTACCTAAGAAAGGGCTGCCTATAATACAGTCCTGTTACTTTGATATAGAAGAATTTAATATGTTTAATCCAATAACCGAGGAAAGTGTTATTGAAGTCCGTGTCCAGTGTCCGAACACGTGTTTTAGAGTGGTGTGGTATGGAGGCGAACCATAAATTTGGTCGACTTTTAATTTATCAAATAACTCTACTAACACATCCATCTATGAACGTGATCTCTCACTATGGTGACTATTTTGAAGGACATTAAGAATCTAGGAGGGTTCCTTGATCTGATAGGAGGGTGAGGGGAGGATGAAAAGTTTTGAATCCATTAGTTATCATTGATCGCGAAATAAGTATCCCACGAATGTTGACTCGCACGCGGAATGTCGGGGGGGGAGGGAGTGAAGGAAAGAAGGAAGAAAGAAATGGCGGGTAGGAAGAAAGAAGATAACTTACACGAGAAAACTAAAAGATTGAATTGCTTACGGGACATAACCCGGGAATTATATGATAATAATTCCCATCCTATCTCTTCTGAATAACGGGCATTACACACGTCTATTCTCCGGGAAAATTAAATTCTTCAATATCAAATTAACTACTCACAGATCTTTTGTCTCCGTTTTAAAGCTGCGTCAAGAGATGGTGAGTAGGGACGAATTAGAGTGAATTTAATGGAAATTCTTCTATTCTTTGAAAAACGGGTGTCTGCTTGTGTTTAGATTACACGAATATTCAATGAAAGGAAGTATCCTAATCAACCTACTAGCTGGGTAGTAACGTGGTCGTCAAAACCTGACTCAGTACCTACATTCTCGTCGCAAAAGGTTCGTCCCAGGGGCGCACACCGGCTACCCTCAGGTTAGATAACGAGAGCCTTACGAGTCCTGAAATGCCCGCCACACCGCAAGCAGGTTGACTGTGAAGTGAGTAGCAGTACTACTATCTCGAATTAAAATACTCCTCCCACTGAACCAGGCTGAGCCGTGAAAACCAGACACTCCGACTTCTAGACATGAGAAATCTCCTAGACCAAATTGTTTCATCTAGTCTGACCTACACGCCTTGACTCAGTAATTTACATCTAACACTTTTCGCTTAATCTCACCTGAATACACCACAAGTCGTGTTGATTGTAACTTGAATTAAAATACCTTGAAGACTCACCGAACCAGACTGAGTCTGTTAATGAAATTCAATGAGAGACTGGTATCCCAATCAACCTCTTACCTGGATATATTAAGAACATATGACCCTCAATTTGTTTTGAATCCTGGTCAATGTTTTACATTTAACACTTTTCGATTGATTTCCCAAGAGTAATAACCGGGTGACGCTACACTACCCTAAACAGAGTAGGTATTAAACTTTCAAGTTCATAAAATAAATTTTCAATGTTCATGTTCAAAATAATTCTTCCTCGATTTTCTAACATTTAACTAATGCTTAACTAACACTTCACTGAACACTCCTCGATTAGTCTTCTAGGAGGTCTCCGTAGGTCGGGTTTTGAAGCTTGAGAGTGCGGAAGCAGATGTCGTCGAGCTCCTTGCTATCGACGCAGCAAACGTCGCTGGGCGTCCTTGGTCAGGCGGTGGATGGATAGTATGGCATCTGCCATCTGCTTTTCGTATCGCATCTGCTTTATAACATATTAACACAACACTGCAATGCATCTCTTGCATAAGCGCAACTCCTCCACTCGCCTGCCAACTCTGTCCTTGTGAAATAACTTATTACCCAGCTATCTCAACTTCCGGATCAAACACCTTCTGACATATCCAAACCATGTTCCTGTAATGCTATATATCAAAAATCCTCTACACTATTTATTCCTCTCAGGAAATCTACTTGTTTAAAAATACTCCTACAGTTTGTATAGTAGAACCTTCAAACAACTCCTCTTATTTTGTCCATTTTCTTTATCTTTAACTAAACCCACCTTTCTCGCTTCTTACGAATCACTTTAGTTCCCTGCCTTCTGAAACTCCTCCTAGTGTCGCAAGTTTCCCTACCCGACCCCAGTGTCTACTCCCGGTTCTCTATCTTAAAAAAGCCTGACAGTGCACCTACTCCTTTCAAGGGATTCAGACAGATCCTAACTCCGTTCCTCGAAAAGTGCACCCCGTCCTGCGGTAGAGGTGGTTATGCCACGAAAAAAGAGGTCCAGCTGTCTACAAAGGCCCAACCATTGTCTTTGCAATGAAGTGCCAACCGGCAATTCAAGGCAATAGCCTGGAGTACCACAAGTCGTCAACAAAGCATCTTGGAAGGACACCACACACCACAGGGAACCCACCCCTGTCCCTAACTTTACCTACAGCTTCCTTGAACCGCCGTAGCAATCCTCACTTCTTAACACACTCAACATAATTTCCCCCAGCATCAGGCAGGACGATGGGCTTTTTCCCTTGATCCGCCATGCACTCAACTATCTTATCATAACATAGCCTATTCCCTTCCCTGGGTAACTCACCGACTTCATGCGCATCCCTTCCCTGTCAAGAACTGCTGTCGAGATGTCTAACCTGACTGTCACCAACAACCAAGATATTACCTACGGGTGATGATGTATCGTCCACCGTCCTTACCTCCGTATCTTCCTCTTGCAGCCCCGAGAGTACCAGAAATGCGTTCGTGCAAACATGGTCATTGTTTACCTTTTTCTCTTTGGGCGTGTACCACCATGCTCAACCGCCTGCATTCATCCTCCTTGGTGACTTACTAGAGACCACTTGTCCTTTAGTAGTAGCCGAGGCACGTCTCCCTCAGGTACCCCTCCAGGTACATCCCTCGCATGTGCCCCTCCACTCAAATCACTCACTCACCTCCACACTTAAGAGATCGTATCTCTATCTCCTGCTTCCTTACCACGCTTTTCAAATCGCTCACTTCACTTACGAGGTACCTTTTCAGGTCATCGATCGCCTCCAGAAACAGACTTAAGCGCCACTGCACACCCTTCATACACTCCCCCTCGACACTTCTCCCTCCATCTACCACACTCGGTTCCACCTCGGATCCTTCAACTTTACCCTCTCCTCCACTTCTCCCACTCACACCTCACAACACTAACAACACCATCGCCTCACTAGCCATGTCGACGCTAATCTCTGCACCTGCCCACTTAAATGGACCTGACTCAACACACACGGAGCTGCTCCTCACACGTCTTGTCTCTCCAAACGACAAAGACTGACTGTGAACTGGTTGTCAAGCGGCCGCAGGCGGGCCGCTCACAGTAACATTAACTTCCATTACCCTACTAACCGCAAAGATGGCCAATACTCCTCCTTCAAGTTTTGTGGTAGGTTTCACTGTGTTTGTGAATATATAAGTTGTAGTTTACAAGGAAGAAGTGATTAGACAGGAACAAGTGACCCATGACAACAGGCAAGTGATGACTTTAGGCATCGCACTCCTTGTTGACGGGCGGCGTCACATAGCACTTTTCCGTCTAGTTAGTCGATCTCCGTTGGTTTTTCTCGCTTGACTAGTTAGTCCGTCTGAATCAGTCAGTCTGAGTCAGTCGCTCGTGATCGTCTTTGTATGAAAGTTGAAGTCAACTTTCTTATTCAAATCAAAATCCATCAGTGATTACTTTAAAGATATTCGATATAAATCAGTAGTTTTTGCAAATTATAATTCAATACGTTTAAAAAGTATTAAAAATATTCAAGTGACTATTGTAATGTACTAGATACATTTAAAAGCCGGTTCTATATAACAGCCAACAGTCTCTCGCATGACTCGATTGAAAAGATTTACTACAAGAGTCAACTCACCGATCACACCCTGACACACAGTGGTGTTAAGAATTATGAGTGTTTAGAGTGTGGGACAAGATTTGCTAGAAAGAGTCAGCTCACCACACACACCTGACACACAGTGGTGTTAAGAATTATGAATGGTATAGAGTGTGGGACAAGAATTTGCTAGAAAGAGTCAGCTCACCAAACACACCCTGACACACAGTGGTTTAAGAATCATGAATGCCTAGAGTGTGGGAAAAGATTTACTACAAAGAGTGACCTCACCTCACACACCGATCACACAGTGGTGTTAAGAATTATGAATGTTTAGAGTGTGGGAAGATTTATACAAAGAATGACCTACAACACTGAAT
>JACEEZ010008176.1:0-18167 GCA_016584305.1 Chionoecetes opilio
TGCGTTTACTAGTCACACCAAATCACAGCGCGTTCCGCCGTGTTGTGATTTTTTGGCCCCCAAAAAGCCATATATTTCATTTATGGTGCATTTCTCAGCAAAAAGAATATGAGTACAGTGATATGTAGCCTATATTGGCACCCAAAGCTTCATAATACTCCGTGTTTTAGGTGTGAGTAAACGGGTCCATTTCATAGTTATAATTGTTGTTGTTGTTTTTTGTTGCTGTACCGTAGATAACAGTGAAGTCCCCCACCTGCAGTGATTCGCCAGGCGCCAAATTTTTACGAATTATAGCATTACTACTGATTTTATGTGCCACTAAAGGGATAATACACAGTAGTTTATATCTGACTATAATCTACCCAGTTTCAGCGTTTTTTATGCTTTGTATCTGCAAGTATATACGGTTTCAAATTCACTACGCGTTTTTTTTCGGGCGACGACGACAGGGGTTTACGACACTCAGTAAATCAACACTAATGGCGATTCTACTGTTGGTAGCCACTTTGTAGATATTTTTTTTAATTTGTTCATTTATAGCCATACTATGACACAGATGAAGACACAAAATGCCCACGACTCTCCAGATAGCCCCTTCTAACTGTCCTGAAATCAGGGGATGTAGAAATGTAAGTATAACGCCACCACACGTCTGTAAACAGAAAAAAAAGTTGTCCTGGCGACTTTACTTTTTATCTACGGTAGTAGTTGTTGTTGTAGTTGAAAAGTTACATACATCTATCTGCTCTCATAAGATTGTCATTGATTAACCCAGTTTTTTTTTTGGGGGGGGGGGGGGCGTCGGGTTTTATGACGCTTTTTTCTACATAGGAGGACGAGGACAGTGGCTGCTGTACTGGTGGTGGTGGTGGTGGTGGTGGTTATAACTCCAACCTCATAACGTATACAAACGAATAAGAGATGGGAAAAAAAATATATAAAAAACATAAGAAAGTAAGGAAGCTACAAGAGGCCGTGGACCTTACACGAGGTAGTTCCTGTTACCAACTCTACCTATATCCACCTCTCTTCCCCATCCATGAATTTATCCAGACTCCTTTTAATGACCCCCAATAAATATACCTCCAGAAAAATTATGTAGTGGCGGCAATAATGTAACAACAAAGGGCCTGTCCGGGAATTGAAACCCGGGACCTCTCGCACCCGAAGCGAGAATCATACCTTAGACCACAGCCCACGATATAAAAAATTAGACCTCGGATAGTGTTTATTAAGAGAATGATTTGCAGCTTACCAAGATTTGTTTCCGCACGGACGGTAAAGGTTAGTGGAAAGCCTGCTATTCAATACTCTTTTCTAATAACGTCAATTTTGAAGGTAGTCCTAACACCTCCTCAACGTGGTGAAGGAGATGCGATGCTGCCGAAGTGTGTCCTCAAAGATTCCCCCCCTTTAGGCGATCTTACCGTAGATAACACTTTAGTCGCCACCTGCAGTGATGTCGCCAGCCACCAAATATTACGAATTATAGCATCACTACTGATTTGTATGTGCCACTGAAGATGATACACAGTAGTTTTTTTTCATGACTGTTTAATCTACCCTGTTTCAGTGTTGTTTTATGCTTTGTGACTGCAAGTACATACGGTTTCAAATTTCACAACTCGTTATTTTTTTCGCGCGACAACAACGGCGGGAGAACACTCAGAACATAAACACTAGATGGCGACCTTAGTCTAGGTGATGATATTTATTGTAATTTGTTCATTTATAGCCATAATATGATACAGATGAAGACACAAAATGACATAGACTCTCCAGAAAGCCCCTTTTAACTTTCCTGAAATCATGGATGTAGAAATGTAAGTATTAACGCCACCAGACGTCTGTACATCGAAAAAAAACGTTGTCCTGGCGACATTAGTGTTTGTTATCTATGGTAGCGGGGGGGTCCGGTCATTTTCCCCCCATGCACATTTTCCCCCTTGACATTTCCCCCCTACAAATTCCCCCCTGGATATATTCCCCTCCTGACAGTTTCCCCTTTGGACATTTTTCCCCCTGGATGAATTTGATAGCACTGTGTTAATAATTATGATCACGAAACACTGTCTGAAATCATTGCTGTTGATAGTTTAGGTTAGGTTAGGTTTAGAGGCGTTTTCTGCGGGGGATTTCGCTTGCAAGCGAAATAAAATTGATTGCTCAAATTTCGCTTGCTGTTCAATCATACAGGGAAATGTTTGTCCGACCGCAAGAATTTGTTTTTGGGTTGCGGCAGCAAGCGAAATTGTTTGTTGGGCACTATAAAATATATATGGGAACTAAATCGTCGGCGACTAAACCGGCTACCCCACTGGTTCTTCCAGTGAGGAGGGTGTGCTGGACACCCAGATGGACTAAAAATAAGACCATCTTTAAGGGCAGATGAACTCACTATTGAGTCAATGGCCATCCAGCCCCAGCTATGGGTGAAATAGTGGGCAGCCTGGGGTAATCCCTACAGGGGGTTCTGCGTCCCTGGCCACGGTGAGCAGTAAGGCCAATCCCTGACATAGATTGGTTGGGGGGGGGTTTGAAACCCCCTCCCTGTAAAAACTAAACTAGCCACAAACATGTTAAGAGGTAGAGGCCGGGGGCGCGTAATCACCCCCCCGCCCCGGTTTTTTCCCGGGGGGCCCGACCATGCAGCCCCCTCCTATGCCGAGGCAGGGGAGGGGTCTGCCTATGACGAGTGCGGGGCAAAGCCCTGGGGAAATCCCGCACTGTAAATCAAGGGGGTAGGGCCCCCTAGCCCAAACTTTTTCTTATGGGGGTGGCCGAGGCAGTGCAGAGGCGGCACCTGCCCGTCGAATCACTCCTGGGATCAACCTGCGGAGGGTTCTTCGTGTGGGCTCGTGGAACGTTCTGAGCCTCTCAGACGATCATCAAACTACCTCCCCTATCGGGCGGCTCAGTAGGCTGAGGGTGGATATAGTGGGACTCTCTGAGACGAGGGGGCCTGGCAGTGGTGAGGACTAGCAGTGGGGTTACACCTACTACTGGTCCGGCATGAGCAATGGTCACCGTGTACGGGGAGTACTATAGGCATCTCTAGAAAACTGCAGGCCGTCAGTTGTTGGGGTTACTCCGGTGATGAGCGTATAATGCGGGTGAGGATGAACACACTCTGGGTTTTATGTCTCTTGTTGCAGTGTAGGGCTCTCCCGAGATGCGTAAAACTGAAGAGAAGGAGATGTTCTACGCCAAACTCGACTCTGTATTAGACCAGTGTCCTCCTCGGGACACACTCATTGTCTTTGGCGACTTCAATGCTACAAATGGCACTGTGAGAGATGGCTACGAGTTATGTGTTGGTCCCCATGGCTCCGGTACCAGAAACACCAACAGTTCTCTGCTTCTGAACTTTGGCAAGGTCCAGAAGGGTTGAGAATTGCAGGTTCTTGGTATCAGAGACCAGAGGCTGCACCGCTGGACATGGTATAGTAATGCCGGAGGGGGGAGCAAAGGCGATCGACCACATCCTCGTTTAGCACTCGTTGGAGGATCCTCCAGAACTGCAGGGTTTAAACCCGGAAAGTGCTGAGTTCTTTGGAACAGATCACAGACTTGTTGTTGCTACACTTAAGCTTCATGTCAAGTCCAGAAGAATTCAAGAGGTAACCATACTGGGGTTTTATCTTGAGAAACTGAAGGACTGACATGTGCTCATGAGTATGCGGTGGCAGTCTCAAATCGGTTTGATGTGCTCGGGGCTCTCGGGGACCCTGTAGAACTGTAGAATACCTTCAAACGTGAAACTCTACAGGCTGCCAAGGATGTATTGGGGGGCGCCCGAAGTTCAAGGCGTGGTTTTGTCTCGACGGAGACGCTGGAGAAAATCAGGAGAGTCGCGCTGCCAGGCTGGCTGGGAACCGGGACCAGCACAGGGCCTGTCACGCCGGACTGAAAACCCTCCTGGGGGAGACAGGAGAGGTATGTCAGGAGTTCTCGCTGAGGATTTCGAGGGTCATTTGAACGCTAATGACCTCCGACCCGCCTACCGAGCCCTGAGAAGCTCCGTTCCAAGTCTCCTTCTCGGGCCGGGGTTTCTATTCGAACAGCAGATGGGCGCCTCGTGTCGGACATGGATGGGCAGATGGCTCGTTGGGCTGAGTACTTTGGGCAGTTGTTCCGGGGACCCTCCAACTGAGCACTTCCACCACTAGGTTACAGGCAGTGGATGCCGATCCTCCCATTTACGAAAGCGCACCCTCTCTTGACGAAGTCAGAGAGGCTTTTAGCAAAGTTGAGGGGTGGAAAGCAGCTGGGTTGATATCAGTGCGGACTCCTCAAGCTGGGGGTGAGGCCATGATCCACGGGTTGCATGCTGTCCTGATCCGTGGGCAATCAGGACATTCTCCTGACGAAAAGGGGACTGGTCGTCCTATCGGAAAGGGAAAGGGACTCAGACTGAACAATTACGCGGTATTTCATGCTCAGCGTTTCCAGGCAAGGTGCTGCCCATCTATTTTCTGACACGGATTCCAGCCATCTGGTGAAACTCGAGACCTCAGCAGTGGTTCACGCTGTATCACAACGGAGTATCCTAGCGCTCGTGTCCTTGGAACGCCCAGTGAGTTTCGACAGGGATGCTTGCAGCCTATGTTGATCTCAAGAGGCGTTTGACCGTGCATCGTGATCACTCTGGATCTTCTGCGACTTTGAGGTTCTGCAAGGACTAGGTTTGATATGTCTGTATTCTGGGACTGAGGTGCTGTGAGTTGTTTTGCTTTAGTTTTTTTAGCTTGAAAAAAATGTTTTTTTTTTTTTGTCTTTTTTTGTCTTTTTTAATTGTGGGTCCTGGAACCAAACCTATATTTTACCATTAGTTATGTGTTTCGTTATACGAGATTTCGCTTTACGAGTATGCCAGGTGGAACCTAACTGCTCGTATCTTCGGACCTCCCTGTATGTGGTTTCCGAGTGAAGACGCTTGGCTGTAGCTCCGAAACTAACCATTGGATTTTCTCGTAAATACGCCTATTGTGATTCCCACACAAAGGTTCTATTTTCGCGAATCTAGGAAATCAAACCTAACCTAGCCATAACTTAACGTAACCTAACCTGACATGTTCAAGATATAACGCGACCATACTGTTTCAGAAAACGGGAATTTGGTTTTTGCATGTGTGTGTGTGTGTGTGTGTGTATTCATCTAGTTGTTTTCATCTAGTTGTACGTACGTATTTTAAAGGGCCAGAGCGACGCTCGTATGGCCCCGTCTCCATATCAACATTTTTATCATTCATCCTTAGTGCTTAGTTTTGGCCGAAGCCAGCACCCCGGGAAGCAGGTCACAAACCCCGGCTAACATCCGGTACCCATTCACTGCTGGGTGGACAGGGGCTCGGGTTTTAAGGAAACAACCCATCTGTTTCCACTCCGCCCGGGATCGAACCCGGGACTTCTCGGTTGTGAATCGAGCGTGTTTCCCCCTACACTACGGAGTACCCGTGTGTGTGTGTGTGTGTGTGTGTGTAAAGGTACTGGTGTTATTGTGTTACCGTCATTTGTTTGTCAGGTGATGAGGTCTCATATTTTTTTTTTTACATTTGTGCTATAGCGCCTTTAGGCAGTGGTGACCCAGGACACGGATTGTAGGCTCTGGAGGTTCACTTGAGGGCTCTGACGGTTGGTCCTCGCCGTGGTGGCGTAGGCAGGATTCTTATAGTGACGCCTGTGATTAGAGGCTCATGCCGCCCCCCTGTGTTCTCCGATGCACTCGCAATCGAAGGTAGAGTTGATGGGCAGGGCATGTGGGTTTCTTAGGCCACTCGACGATGCAGAAAGGTTTGGTTTTCTTCGGGGACCGAACTCGGTCACCGAAAACGCCAGTCGGAGACGCTAACCACTCCGCTACCGCCTCCTCCTTGGAGGAGGAGTTTAGTTATTCCGACGTGCCTTCTACATACAGGCGGCACAGCGCGTTCCTGCTAAGTCCTCCCGCACCTTCACCGGCGTTCTGCAGTGGAGGGCATGTCTGTCGGGAGGGTCGTGGCACCTTTCCACCGCGAGACTAGAGCAGTGGGAACGAGGGGAGCTGTGGGGGGTCCAGTGGAGTGTGGTCACCTCTGAGGCGGGCCCAGGGTTAGAGGAAGTCCCTGTGGTTGAGGTAGCAGCTCGGGGTTCCTGCTGGAGGTGACTCGCGGGGGGGGAAAGAGAAGGGCTGCCTGGTGTGACCTTTCCAACACTGCAGTGGCGGGTGGGGATGGCGATGTAGGGTCTTGCAGCTCGAAGCTGTGGTGGTGGCATTGTTGGAGGTGGAGGTTGTGGGGTGGTGGAGTTGTTGTGGCAGGTGGGGGGGGAATATGTTAGCCGCAGGATAGGCCTGCGGGGGAGATCGAGGTACCCTTCTGCAGGAGGAGCCTCTGTTGTAGGATCTGCCGGTTAATTTACTACAGGGTGATGGTGGAGGTAGAATTATGTAATTGCTGCTTTCATTGTAAAAAGGAATTTAATTATTATTGTTTGTACATGTATTTTGTTTCTGTATTTTCTTGAGTGCTAATTTAAGTAGTGCATGTTTTGTTGGTGACCAGGATCGGTCAAGCTAGGGAGGGGATAATGTTACGTATAACGTAAAGCATGATGTGGTGGGGGGAAGGCATGTCTGTGTGTGTGAGTGTGGGTGTATGAGGCGAGGGGGAGGCTGGCGGCAGTGGTAGCAACGAGGAGGGTGCCTCCTTCCTGGGCGACCTTGAACAGAGGGTTGAGAGGCGAGGCTGCTCGCTGCTCGGGTGGGTGTGGGGCGGGGGAAGGGTGCGAGGGAGTGCGTGGCTGGCTAGGGACAGAGGAGTCACCGCAGACCAGCAGAGAGAGAGGTTTGAGCCGTGGTAAGAGAGACACGTCGCTCTGTGGAGGAGGTGGTGTTGTGGTGTGGTGTGGCGGGGGGGGGGGGGGGGACTGTGCGACTGTAGGGATGCAGTGGGGCCTTTGCGACCATTGCAAGAGAGGGGAGGCGAATCTGTATAAAGAGCCCCTCAGCGTCTGGGTTCAGGGCCTTGGTAAGTCAAAAAAACGGAAGTATCCTAGCGCTTCGTGTCCTGGGGGAAAACCCGAGGGGTGAGTTTCGACGGGGGAGGCTTGCGGGCCCTATGTTGATCTCAAGAAGGCGTTTGACCCAGTGCATCGTGAGTCACTCTGGGATCTTCTGCGCCCTTTCGAGGGTTTCCCTGAAAGGACTTGGGTTTTTGATAAGGGTTGTATTCTGGGACTGAGGTCTGTGAAGTGTGGGGCAGGTGTTTTCCACTTTTTTCCCCTGTGAATAAGGAGTGGGGAAAGGGTTTGCGTCCTTCCCCATCACTTTCAAGGGCTTGTTTTGGACTGGGTATTGGCCCAAGGGTTTGTAGTTTCAAAGTGTTTGGGGAGCATCCTTTGGGCAACCCCAAAGATCACTGATCTTTTTTTTTGCCGATGATGCAGTAATCTTTGCGAGTCGCTGGAGGTCCTGGTGAGGGCTCTGGGAAGGCGCGGGCACGAGGAGGCAAACCCTTTTGGGGATTGAGGTCCCCTGGCTCAAGCCCAAAGGGCCCAGGTTTTTTTGGAGACTTCAAAGATAAAAGCAGTACAGTCTGTTAAATGCTTTGGGGCGAGGACTTTGAGATTTTGGAAATTTTTTCCCTACCTTGGTGCGAAGTCCATAATGACGGGGGTCACGTCAAAAAGTCTTACGGGGGTTTGGGTTTTTACCCCACGGTTTAAATGGAATCACTCAGCGGGATATTTGGCGTTTTGGGTTTACCTGTGCAGGAGGAAAAAAATCCGGATCTTAAAACCCGCTTGGACCCCTTGTTTACTCTAGGGTTGGTGGGACTTTGGACACTAAATAGTGACTTGGGGGAGACAATCAATCCCTTTTGGTAAAATTGCCCTTCGCGGGAAAGGGGGTATGGGGGGGGATGATTACTTTTGGCCAAATAGCGATTGAAACCGGGGATTTGAACGGGGGCCTATTACCTGACAGTCCGTCAGCCCAATTTGGGGCAAATTTTGGGCATGGGGGGACGCTACCCTAAAAACCGATCCTTCCCATGGGGGTTGTATCGTAAGAGAAAACCCGGGCCCGGTGGGGGGGCCCAAAGGGGGGCCCAAAGGCCGGGGGGGGGGAAAGTTGAGTTTTTTGTCGAAAAAGTTTGCTTTGGTAGGGGAAAGGAGCCTGCAGGGGAAAACTCGGCGTGGTGCCCCCCGGGAGGGGGCGTCGTAGGGGGGGCGAGGGCGCCCGCCCCCCCCGGGGGTATGACCCCCAATGATTGATTGACAAAAAAAGTGACCGTTGCAATCAAAAAAAATTTCCCTTGCAAGCAAAAATCCCCCGCAGAAAACCCCTTTGGTTATCAATGGTTTGGGTCATTTGTCTCAAAACACAGTGCAAACCAAAATACTTTTCGGGGGGGAAATGCCCAAAGGGGAAACTCGAGAGAGAAATCTACACACACCATTGCTTGTCCCACTGTCCCCTAAATCACCTATATTGAGTACTTTTTCGTCTTAAAATCATCAGTGTAAGCAAATAACTGCCCCTAAATGACCATTTTTTTCTAGCATTTCTCGTTATAAAGTACAACTTTGTCATCTTTCTTTTTTCTTTTGCCGCTGCCCCGGGCCGGCCAATGACCCCTCGTCGGGCCGCCTTAAAGCAAAAAAGTCCCTCGCCCCTTGTAAAAGAGGACATTTAGGTGCGCATGCCCACCAAAAAAACCTTAAAGCCAAAAATTTTCCGCTGCCCGGGCCCGCATTTTCCCCCAAAACTTTTTATGCGATACAGGCAGGCCCCGTATACGAGCATTCGATATCGAGAATACGATGATACGAGAAGTGTAAATTAGGGTCAAATTTTCAATTCAGATCAAAAAACCCAAATGTTACGACATTCAAACGGGGGTGAGTAAAATTATCAAGTTATTTACTAAAGTAAATTAAAGTTTTTTTACTAAAATTATATTTCATTTATGACTATATGTTTTTATCTAAGGTTGTACGATAATCAATCTAAAAATTTTTAACGGGCAGACTGGCCAACGACTGTTTCGGGGATGGTTTTAAAGCGAGGTGGGAACTCCAGGCTCGCTTTTTTATTTTTTGGTATGCTAGGGAATATCTTTTCTCTGGGTAAAAGGGGTAGACATGATTGCATTTGGATGGTATCTTCAAATATATGAGTAAAGAGATAAAAATCAAGAAAAGGGACTCATCCACTTTCCTGGAAGCGGGGCCTTTGGAAAGAAAGCAGCACCCAGCATGAGCCGGGCCCCCATGAAGCCCGTGAGGGGGTTTACCCAACCCCTTAAAACCAAAGGGGAGATAGAGTTTTTTGGAAATTATTTAAAAGTGGGGGGGGGGCCAAAAACCCCCTTGGGGAAATCCTTTTGACCCCGGGGTGATTCCTTGGTGCTATCACAGGCGTGGGAGCTGACTGTCTTCAGGAAGGCACGGGGGTAAAGGCGGTTTGACGGCGGGTTTTTTACTAAAAACTTTTGAGGGGCCCGGGGGTTTCTGGAGCCCCCACCTCCTCGCCACTGTGGGTTTTGGGGCAGGCTTTAAAAGTCTTTTTTAATCGTTATTTTACAACTTTTGGGGGTTAAGGTGAGGGGTTTTTTATATACACGTGTCATTATCTAATCAATGTAGCACCCGGGGGGCGCCTTAAATAAGGGTGATTTAAAAAATGTGGGGAGACTGCTGGGGGGGGGCAAGGAAGGGGCGGGGGGCCCTTGCCGGGGGCCTCCCCAATCACAAATATTCACTATTTTAACCCCAACACCACCTTCTACCACCAAAACACTAGCAACACAGGCTCCTTACTTATACATCTTACATTGTACTTAAAACTCCCTTAAAAACGCAAGCTTCCGAATAAAAAGAGGGAAAAAAATTTTTGGGTGACGGGGACAGAAGGCCCGGGGAGGCAGTCTGGCATGCCCCTTCTTGCCCCCCCCGGGAAAATTCTCGCGGTTTGTGATTGGTCGAAATTTTTTTAAAAAAAGTTTGTCATTTGGGTGGTGACGATGATGGGTTTATGACATCATTTATGTTTATGTTTAATTAAAGTCCCCCCGTTATTTATTTGTGTGCTATTTTTCTCTTTTTAGGGAAAGCCCCTTTCTACGAATATTTGGGACAGTGTGGGTAATATAGACGCTGTGTGTTTGTTGTGTTTTCTTTAGTTTTTTTTTGCTTGAAAAAAAATGTCTTTTTTTTTTTCTTTTTTTTTTAAAGAGGGGGGCCGGAACCCAAAACCCAAAATTTTAAACCTTTTTTTTGTGTTTTGTTTTTTACGAGATTTCGCCCCCTTTTCGGGGTTTGCCAGGTGGAAAACCCAAAAGCTCGTATTTCCCCCCCTTTTTTTTGGGACCCCCTGTATGTGGTTTCCCAGTGAAGACGCTTGGCTGTAGCTCCGAAACTAACCATTGGATTTTCCGTAAATACGCCTATTGTGATTCCCACACAAAAAGGGTTTTATTTTTTGGAATCTAAGGGAAAACAAAACCTTTAAACCCAGGGCCCCCCCTTTAATTAACGTAACCTAACCTACATGTTCAAAAATTAACGCGACCTATGTTTCAGAAAACGGGAAATTTGGGGTTTTTATGTGTGTGTGGTGTGTGGGGTGTTAATTCAAACTAGTTGTATTCAAACTAGTTTACGTTTCGGGTTTTTAAAAAGGGGCCCGAGCGACGCTCGTTGGCCCCGCTCCCTATCAAAAAATTTTTTTCATTCATCCTTAGTTTCTTTGTTTTGGCCCAAGGCCCGCACCCCCGGGGAAACAGGTCACAAACCCGGCAACATCCGGTACCCATTCACTGGGTGGTTTGGGCGGGGCTCGGGTTTTTTAAAGGGAAAAAACCCACTGTTTCCATCCGCCCGGGGATCGAAAAACCCCGGGGCTTTTTCGGTTGTGAATGAGCGTTTTTCCCCCCACACTCGGGGTTTCCCGTGTGTGTGTGTGTGTGTGTGTTTGTGTAAAGGTACTGGTGTTATTGTGTTACCGTCATTTGTTTTGTCAGGTGATGAGGTCTCATATTTTTTTTTTTACATTTGTGCCTATAGCGCCTTTAGGCAGTGGTGACCCAGGACACGGATTGTAGGCTCTGGAGGTTCACTTGAGGGCTCTGACGGTTGGTCCTCGCCCGTGGTGGCGTAGGCAGGATTCTTATAGTGACGCCTGTGATTAGTGGCTCATGCCGCCCCCCTGTGTTCTCCGATGCACTCGCAATCGAAGTTAGAGTTGATGGGCAGGGCATGTGGGTGTTCTTAGGCCACTCGACGATGCAGAAAGGTTTGGTTTTCTTCGGGGACCGAACTCGGTCACCGAAAACGCCAGTCGGAGACGCTAACCACTCCGCTACCGCCTCCTCCTTGGAGGAGGAGTTTAGTTATTCCGACGTGCCTTCTACCATACAGGCGGCACAGCGCGTTCCTGCTAAGTCCTCCCGCACCTTCACCGGCGTTCTGCAGTGGAGGGCATGGTCTGTCGGGAGGGTCGTGGCACCTTTCCACCGCGAGACTAGAGCAGTGGGAACGAGGGGAGCTGTGGGGGTCCAGTGGAGTGTGGTCACCTCTGAGGCGGGCCCAGGGTTAGAGGAAGTCCCTGTGGTTGAGGTAGCAGCTGGGGGTTCCTGCTGGAGGTGACTCGCGGGGGGAAAGAGAAGGGCTGCCTGGTGTGACCTTTCCAACACTGCAGTGGCGGGTGGGGATGGCGATGTAGGGTCTTGCAGCTCGAAGCTGTGGTGGTGGCATTGTTGGAGGTGGAGGTTGTGGGGGTGGTGGAGTTGTTGTGGCAGGTGGGGGGGAATATGTTAGCCGCAGGATAGGCCTGCGGGGGAGATCGAGGTACCCTTCTGCAGGAGGAGCCTCTGTTGTAGGATCTGCCGGTTAATTTACTACAGGGTGATGGTGGAGGTAGAATTATGTAATTGCTGCTTTCATTGTAAAAAGGAATTTAATTTTTATTGTTTGTACATGTATTTTGTTTCTGTATTTTCTTGAGTGCTAATTTAAGTAGTGCATGTTTTGTTGGTGACCAGGATCGGTCAAGCTAGGGAGGGGATAATGTTACGTATAACGTAAAGCATGATGTGGTGGGGGGAAGGCATGTCTGTGTGTGTGAGTGTGGGTGTATGAGGCGAGGGGGAGCTGGCGGCAGTGGTAGCAACGAGGAGGGTGCCTCCTTCCTGGGCGACCTTGAACAGAGGGTTGAGAGGCGAGGCTGCTCGCTGCTCGGGTGGGTGTGGGGCGGGGGAAGGGTGCGAGGGAGTGCGTGGCTGGCTAGGGACAGAGGAGTCACCCGCAGACCAGCAGAGAGAGAGGTTTGAGCCGTGGTAAGAGAGACACGTCGCTCTGTGGAGGAGGTGGTGTTGTGGTTGTGGTGTGGCGGGGGGGGGGGGGGGGACTGTGCGACTGTAGGGATGCAGTGGAGCCTTTGCGACCATCGTGCAAGAGATGGGGAGGCGAATCTGTAACTGTGTAATGATTGTGACTTGTATTGTGTGCGTGGCTTGTGCTAATTAAACCAAGAACAGTCTCGGGGTCTTATTCGCCTGTGTGTTTTGATCTCGTGTACCACTTAACTCGCCTCATCCTGACATACCGGACCCGAAGGAGGGCTGCAGGAGCAGTGAGTTGCCTGTAGCGGTTATTGTAACGTAAAACACCTCTTTCCTGTACAGCCTTGGGCCTGTAACACCTGGGTATAGGTGTGCAGTGGCGTACCGAGGGGGGGGGGGGGGGGGGCATGCGGCCATGCCCCCCCCTTTGGCAAATAATAAATAATAAATTAATATACTTATTATATATTATATATATATATATATATACATATATATATATATATATATATATATATATATATATATATATATATATGTATATATATATATATTATATATGTATTGGACCCCCCCTTTTCAATTTTCTGGGTACGCCACTGTAGATGTGGTAAGGTCCAGGAGAGGAGTGGAGAGCGTAACAATATTATATAGTCAATAACGAATGTTTAGAAGTTATCTATACCTAGGCAGTCATATTTTCCTGTTATTATTGTGTATCAATTTAATTAGATAGAAAGCCTGGAAGCGCAATGAGTCGACGCGTGAAGTCGCAATGTTTTGATTCAATCTTCCCTCCACAAAGCGCTGCCTTCTTTTTTCCAAACTGTAGCGCCCACCCTTATAGCTTTACTGTTAACTCGAAGGGCTCCACAAAACCTGGCGATTACGCTGCCACCACCCACAATAAGTGGGAAAAAAAAATCAAAGATTAAGAGAATATGTGAGTATTACTGGGACTTAATAAACGACTCGTTAACAGGGTTTCAGTATATTATCACATACTGATGGGCCAGTATTCACATCCCTACTTAACCTGAGGTTTCACAAAAATAAATAACTGCACAATATGAACATCGACACGACGCGACTCTCACTCGTGTTTAACAAAAACAATTCCTTCACCCCACTGTCACTGTGTAAAGTACCTATACACACACACACTCGCTATGAATCATGGCCTTAAGCTACGGTCACACTTGCCATTTTTACCCGTGGACTGGGCGGTTTTGCGCGGGCTGGGAGCAGAGCTACTTCTGGGCGCCCAGAGCAAGTGGTCACAACTGTCTGGCCGCGGCGCCTCCCAGCCCAGTGCTACCGTAGATAACAGTGAAGTCGCCAGTTCTACGTTTTTTTGTTATTTACAGAAGTGTGGTGGCGTTAATACTTACATTTGTACATCCATGATTTCAGGAAAGTTAGAAGGGTCTATCTGGAAAGTCTGTGTCATTTTGTGTCTTCATCTGTGTCATATTAGGGCTATAAATGAACAAATTAAAAAACTAAAACCGAGTGGCGACCTCACTATACCTACTACAGTAAAGTCGCCAGCTAGTATTTTAACCCAACATTTTGAGTCGCCACTCTGGGAATTCAGGGAAATTAGGGGAAAAGTAAAAAAAAGGGCTCTAATATATTAGCGCGGAAGATGTTGGGAAAATTTTTAAAAATTTCCCCCTGCCAACGTGAAAATTAAATTTTTTAAAATTTTGAAAGATTGGCAAGCCCTGCCCCCCGTCGCCCAAAAAAGCTACGTTATGTCTGTATCGCGCGAAGAAAAACGTGAGAAGCAAAAGCGCAAATTTATTTTTGCAGATACAAAGCATAAAACAACGCTGAAACGGGGTTTTAACAGGGAAAACAGGGAAACGGGGAGGCGTTTTTTGTAGTGCCCTTTCCCGGAGAAAATTTTTACTTTTTTAAGCTCCGCCCCTGCTTGCCATCACAAAATACGATTGTAGCGCTGCCAAAGCTTTTTTTGAGTTGCCGAGAGTAAAAGTTTTGTACATTCTTACTTTGCAGAGGCTCAGGAATACGTTAAGGTTGACATTTTTAAAGGGCCCACAGCAAAGAGTAGTAGGTGATTGCTGTATTACAATCGAATTAAATTGTTTTGAGCTTTAAAAGGCCAGCATTGTTTCTAACTTTAGAGGATTTGTTTTAAAGAAATGTTTAGGGGGGATAAAAAATTTTATTTAAATATCTATTTGACACAGCCATTTCAGATGTGCGTGAGGATGTTTTAAGCTTTATGGACCGTACGTATTAGGTACGTGTACCCACATCTACGTTTACCAATTTTCTTGCCCAAACCTGATGAATGCTGGTTTTGATTTATCCTCCGGTCTCCCCGTTTAAAATCCAGGGGGGTGTGTGGGGGGCGGGTGGTGATGGACGTGTGGGGTGGGGGGGGGTGGTGGGCGGGGTATGATGGGCGGTTTTGGGGGTGGGTGGTGGTGGGGGGGTGGGGGATGGGGTGGGTGGGGGGGTGTGTGGTGGGGGGAGTTGGATGGGCGGTGTGGGGGGGTGTGTTTGGGCGGTGGGTAGGGGGTGGTGGGGGGTGTGTGGTGGGCGGATGGGGGGATGGGCGGTGGTGGGTGGGTGGTGATGGGTGTTTTGGTGGGGGGGGTGGGGGGGGGTGGGGCCGGGTGGTGGTGGGTGGTGGGGCCCCTGGGTAGGCCCCTTTCCGTTTTTGGGGCGAAACAGGGTGATGAAAGTTCGTATTTGTGCCTGGATAGGTTCTCTAAAAGTTTTTTTTGTGTGATATAAATAATTTCCAAAATTTTTTTCATTTCTATTTCAAATGTAATACACTCTGAATATATTAAGTATTTGACTATACTATAGCAAAAATAACATTTTGGGGTAAGCAAACAAGCATCAACGAAGATTCGGACAATTTAAAAAAATTTGAGGGGGTTTGGGGAAATTTTTTCCCAGACGCGTGGAGAATTTTTAAAATTTTTGACTTCTTACCTGTTAAGAGTCCTACTCTACCCCTACTACTCCTTACCCACTATTAATTAAATACAGTATCCTTTGCATTTTCGTGCGATGTAATGAATGTTGAATTGGATGAAAATTTAAAGGAAAAGAGAACATTTACGGGAGGAGTTTTGATAAGATTTTCTCATGCGCGCGATCTGATTGGCCAGGCTCTTGAAACCACCCCCCACACCCACGACTGTATAATTTTACGGGAAAAAGAGTAAAATAAGTGTATCTGCTCAGTTTCTATGCACGCAAAAGAGTAAAAAATAAGTGGGCGGAGTTTAAATAAGTAAAATTTTACTTCCAAGGGCATGGACAAAATACGCCTATACAGTCATGATATAAACTACTTTTGTAACATCTTCAGTGGCACATAAAAATAGTAGTGATGCTATAATTCGTAATATTTGGCGCCTGGCGACCCCACTGCAGTGGGACTTTCACTGTTATCTACGGTAGCAGATCTCAAATCAAAACAAACGCGACAACGGGGGTCTCTAAACCAAAATATACCGTAATACACCGAAATACATGACAATACACTAAAATAAGTATCAAGAGACATAATACATACTTTTTTAAAACGTGTGTTAGGGTGCTTTCGGTTATATTTCGGTGTTATTTTGGGTATATTTTGGTATGTGTTTAGGTGTATTTCGGTATATTGGGTATTAGCCCGTCCACATTTACCACTCACCACCGTCGGCGCTTGCCGTCGAACAGGTTCGTCACTCAAAAGTGGCAGTGTGGACACGATCCCGACGAGCAAAATTTAACCGTCGGCGCTGCCCGCCAACATTCAGCAGGTTTAATATTGGGCGGGCATGCCCGTCACTCACGGGTCAGCGCCAAACACATGCTTCAAGTTATCGGCAGTTTTCACCATCTAGATATTTTTGCATTGCTATGTACCGTATCCCATCAGAACCAAGAAAGTCAGCTGATTACGAATATGTGATCAAAAATTAAATGGGAGAAATGGTCGGGGAAAATTTCAGCGAGTTGAAGACAAAAAAGTGAGGAAAATGTTTATACACATTTTTTTTTGCTATTTTTTTAGAATACACAAAAAGGTTTGTATATTTTTCTTGCTTATGATATGCAGAAATGTATCATGAAGATGATAGTTGGGTCAGTTTTTAAACCTCCTGTAGTTATTTCATAATCTCGAGTGAGAGTACACGATATGCAAAAGAACATGACTCTCACTTTGAAATCAGGAAGCGCGCTGACCGCCGAACAAAACCGTTCTTTTGGACACAACCCCTGGCAACGGCCTTCCGCGGCAAGCACCGACGGCAAAGCACCGACGGTTGGTGAGTGGTAGTGTGGACGGGGCTTTAAGGATAACCACGCGACAACCACGGCACCCCCTGAGTGTGCCGTGAGTAATACCGCCGGGTTTGGAACTGTCGCCGATGGGAATTTTCGCCGAACACCAATCTGAACTCGCCGACGGGAATGTAACGACCTTTGGGATTGGCACCTAAACTTAATCAACTGGTTTTAAGCAAAAAGATAGATTTCATCCTGAATGCAGAAAAACACGTAAAACTTGATTAAATGATATTGGGTCCCGAATATCAAGAATTGGAAAACCCCTTGACGACGGCGGCGAGAATTCCTATCGCGGTGGGTACCAGGAACTGTCGCCGATCGGAACTCTCGCCGCCAGCGGCGAGTCTTCCAATTCTTGATATTACAGGACCCAATTTACCCCATTAATCGGCTTTGGTAATAATGGACGAGGACTTCGCGGTCATTTCAGAGACACTGAGAAATTTTTCCTGCCCCAAAATAGTGTTTTTTCTAAGGGAGATAATTTTATTTTCCGGAAAGCAATAGTTTTCATACAATAAAAAAATTCTTCACCGAATTTTATGGTCGCCGTTTCCATTAAAAACACTGAATTTCTATAAAAAAAACACTAAAACTTTACCAAGAAAATTTGTCAGGGTCTCAGATACCCGGGGAAATGATTGAATGAAACATACCAACCTGACCTTAGCCAACCTTATAGGTTTAATGAAACTTAGCCTAACCTTAACCACTAAGTATACCTAACCTAACCTTAGGTTAAGGTTAGGTTAGGTTTTATTAAAACCTATAAGGTTAGGTTAGGTATACTTTTTGTTAAGGGGTTGGTTAGGTATACTTTTGGTTAAGGTTAGGTTAGGTATACTTGGGTTAAGGTTAGCCGTGGCAGGTGTCCCCTCTGGGGATTTGTAAGAGGCGAATTTTGGTGGGAAGCCGCAAGGGAAACAGGCTTCTTGCAGCTTGCGTTTTCTGTTAACTCGAGGCACTTTTTAAGAAGCCGGAAGAAGCGAGTCCTGGGCCCCGCGCTTTCACGGCTTCTCATGGCTTCATTTCGTCAGATACGTGACGTCAGAGGTAAACATCGAGATGGCAGGCCAGGCGGAGCTTGTACAGAGTGAAATCGTCGTAGAAAAATAATGTAATCACAGATAACAGGACATAAGTAAACACAGATGTACATTCAAAAGCATGAACTTACCTTAAGACCACGTATAAGAATATACAAGGTTAATGACATGACAGGACAACTTTAAAACTGATGAAAGAATTATCATGTCTTATCAGCCTGGACGATACTAGTCCCCTATAGCTGTGACGTAGTAGTTTTTGCAGAATTTCGCTGATGATTTTGGCACAAAAATTTGAGAGAAACTGGAACTCGAAATGCCAGGGCCCAACTTATAAGATTAGGATCGTCTTAGACCGCCGAGTCTTAAATATGGCGCGGGGTCCTAAATCATTCGAGCGCATCTAAATCCTAAGACGTCTAAATTTCGGAGGTTGGGCCTAGCGAAGGGGGTGTGGTTGAGG
>JACEEZ010008177.1:0-13249 GCA_016584305.1 Chionoecetes opilio
TTGCTGTTGTCCTTTTCAATTTTTTCTAACCTTTTGCTTTGTCCTAACAAAATCATTTTATTTTTTTTTTTCCCAGCCCATGCCTATACACTGTATTTTTTTTCCCTTTTTCAGTTGTTTTTTTTTTTGTTGTTTTGGGGTGTTTGTTTTTTGTTTTTGTTGTGTTTTGTATTTTTTTTTTTTTGTGTTTTTGTGTGTGTGTGTTGTGTGTGTTGTGTTGTGGTTTTGTGTGTTGTGTGTGTGTGGTGTGTGTGTGTGTGTGTGTGTGTGTGTTGTGGTGTGTGTGTGTATGGTGGGTGTTTTGGTAAAAATTGGAGAGACAAAACGAAAAAGACCCAGACAGACAAAAGATATACAAACAAGGGGAAAAAAAAATTTATAATACTCGAAACCAGTTTAAAAAAATTGGAAAATTGTCAGTTCGCTTTCCGATGGGATAAAATTTAGAAATGTGGAAAGTTAAAAATTTGGAATTTACAACTGACGAATGAATATGGTTAATATTACCGTAAATATAATGTTGAAGTTTTTATTTTAATTTTCGAAATGTTGTACGTTAAATGGCATCCATGTATCAAAACCTGTAAAACGTCTTTATATTATGGATTGCGTATAGTTGTTAGTAAAATTTTCTTAATCACTCTTATAGATTATTTATATAGAGAATTGCTTTATTTTTTCCCACATTTTTTTGATAATTTTGTCATAATAAAATATAATACTGCTAGAGATATCCTTGGGTCCCATCAGGACTTTGCACACCCAAAACCCCCCCTTCTGTTTTCAATGTATTAAAGTTTAAAAAAAAAAAAAAAAAAAAAAAAACCCCACACACACCCACACACAAAACCCAAAAAACCCCAAAACACACACCACAGCACAAAACACACACACACACACAACACCAGACACCAACACAACACACAACACAGACAAACCACCACCACACACAGACACCCCAACACCACCCCACAAACACAGACACCAACACACACAACACCACACAACACAACACACACAAAAAACACACAACACGAACAACACCCAACAAACACACCACACACACCACACAGACCCCAACACCACAAACACAAAACACACAAACACAACCACACAACACACCCCAACCCCCCTTTATCTCTTCCTGGTGGCAAATTTCCCCTGTCTGCACCAATCCCTTTTACTTCCACCGAAACGTTGCTTCATTGCCTCATATTTTCTCTTTTCCTTTGCTCTATTTTTTTTCTATAATATTTTGCTCTTTCTATTTTTATATTTTTCTGTTCGTCCCAAAAAAAATTCCCTGGGATAGAAATGATGAGTGTATGAGTGATGTGATGATGATGAAATGCCCCAATTTTTTTACATAGAAACGAGAGAGAAAAAAAGAAAACCAGGAGTGAAAATTTTTAAAAACCGTATTAGGGGGGCAAAGCCCTTATATATTTTTTATTTAAAAAACTTTACCAGAACTTTCGTCATCGGGAAAAAAAAAAGGAAAAGGGTGAAAAAATTGGAGACGAGTTAAAGGGGTTTCCAGAATAAAGAGGGAAAGGGGGGGGAAGAAAAGGGGGGGGGGAAGGGAAGGAAGGAAAGGGGAAGGAAGGGAAGGGAAGGGAAGGGGGGGGAGGAAAGGGAAGGGGAAAGGGGAAGGGGAAAAGGGGAAAGGGAAGGGGGGGAAGGGAAAAGGGAAAATGGGAAGGGAAGGGGAAAGGGAAGGAAGGAAGGGGAAAGGGGTGGGAAGGGGAAGGGGGGGAAGGAAAAGGGAAGGGAAGGGGAGGGGAGGGAAGGGAAGGGGTGGGGGAAGGGAAGGGAAGGGGAAAGGGGAAGGAAGGGGGGGGGAAGGGGAAAGGGAAGGGGGGGGATGGGGAAGGGGAAGGGAAGGGGGAAGGGGAAAAGGGGTGGGAAAGGGAGAAGGGGAAGGGAGAGGGGGGAAGGGAAGGGAAAGGCTTTGGGGGGGGGAAGGAAGGGAAGGGAAGGGGGGGGGAAGGAAAAAAAGGGGGGGGAAGGGAAGGGGAAAGGGAAGGGAAGGGGAAAGGGGAAGGGGGAAAAAGGGAAGGGAAAGAGGGGAAGGGGAAAAAAAAAAGGGAAGGGAAGGGAAGGGAAGGGAAGAAGGGAAAGGGGAAAAAAGGGGAAAGGGAAAGGGAAGGGAAGGGAAAGGGGAAAGGGAAGGGAAGGGAAGGGGGAAAAAAATTTTTTGCAAAGACAGGAAATGGAGAGAAGTGTAAAAGAAAAGAAGAGGAAAAAATAAAGAGGGGAAAAAAAACGAAGAGGGGGGGAAAGGAAAAGGGAACGTAAAAAAAAAATGAAAAAAAAAATGACAAAGGGAGGAGAAGAAATTAAAATTAAGTATGGAATTTCAAATAAAAAAAAAATCCTTCCTCCCCCCCATCCTTTCCCCCCCCTTCACTCCCTCCTCCGCCCCCACCTTCCTTATTCTTCCCCCCCTCCCCTCCTCCTTTTCCTCCCCCTCCCCCAAACCCCCCTCAATCCCTCCCCCTTCCTTCCTTTATCTTCCCCCCTCCTTCTTCCCCCCCTTTCCCCCTCTCCCTCCCTCACTCCACATCCACCCCTTCCCCTATATTTTTTTTCCCTTCCCCCTCCTTTCCCTCCTCTCACCCCTAAATCCACATCCACTCCTTCCCTTTTATCTTCCCTCCTTCTTCCTCCCCTCTTCTCCTCTCCCCCCTCACTTTTACACCCACCCCCTTACCCCTTTTCTTCCCCCCCCCCCTTCCCTCCCTCCTCCTCCTTCATAATAATACATTCTCCAATTCTCTCTCTCCCCTTCATTAATTTTCCCCTTTTGATCTCTAACTTTTTTGTATTCGGTTTTCACGAAGAATTTAAATTTATTGACTCACCAAACGCGGGAAATTTCCCAAAAGGGTTTAAAAAAATCATAAAACCCCAAAAGCTGTTTTCCTTTGTATTTCCTCTATAACTAATTTTTTTCAGGGATTTTTTTTATCTTTTCAAATTTGTTTTAATATAAAGATGGAGTAAAAAGTGAAAATTATTATTTATACATTTGTAGTAGTAGTAGTGTAGTATAGTAGTGTAGTAGTGGAAGTAGTAGGGGAAATATAGTAGTAGTAGTGTAGTGTAGTAGTAGTAGTAGTAATATAGTGTATGAAAGTAGTGTAGGACAGGTAATAGGAGTGTTTATTTATTTTTAACAGCTTGAACAAAAAAATTCCCAAACATTTTTTTTTCGCTTTCCCCCTTACAAAACCTTCTTTCCATTCTTCCTTTAAAACCCTTGCCCTTTTTTTTAATATCATCTTCCCTTGCCTTTGTTTCTCCCCTGCACAATTCTGACTCCTTGCTCGTGTTCGTAATTTTTTAATCCAATTTTGTTATATAGTCACTACCCACTTGGGGTTTTTTGGTCCCCTCCTCCTCCTCCTCCCCCTTCTTCCTTTTTTCCTCCTCCTCTCTTTTTCTTCTTCTTCTCCTCCTCCTTTCCCCCTCTCCTCCCTCCTCCCCCCCTTTCCTCCTTCCCCCCAGTAAAATTTTCGCTTCCATTAAAGTTATCCTCAAAAAATCGCTAATGGCAAAATGTTCCTAGTATGTGGAATAGCTAATTTTAAAAAACCGATTTCAAAAAAGGGAGTAAGAGCCTCGCGTAATTATCGCCATTAGTCAAACGTCTGTGATTGTTAAACTATTTGAGAAAATATTGCGGGATAAAATAGTGTCTTTTCTCGATGAAAATAACCAATATAAACCCCAGCATGGATTTCAAATAAAAGTCCCGCCCTTAACAAACCCACTCGATTTTTTTAATGTCTTTTTTTTTCAAACTGGGACGCTAAAATTCCCTCGGGTTAATTAATATACCTTGATTTTCAGAAAACTTCGATACAGTTCTCCCTAACGACTGTTACCAAGTAGGACATGGCTTGGGGAGCAAAATGTTTATGGATTTGGGGATTGGCTTTCAAATCGAAACAACGGGTATAAAAAAAATGGCGAAGCATCTGATGGTTGATTTACTAGTGGGGCCTCGGGCCGGTCTTTTGGGGCCTACTCTTTTTCTGATATATATCAATGTCTGGGCTGCGGACTTGTATCTAAAAAATCAAATTTGAGATAACCAATTTGTCGGTAAAGCATATCTAGAGAAAACGCGAAAATCATACAAAGTATCTCGACAAAAATATCAGACTGGGGTGATAAATTTGGGTTTTAAAATTCAATTTCCCATAAAAAGTAAAGTAAAGGTAAGGCAAAGATAACCTCAAATATAACTATCAAATGCAAAATAAAAACTTAACTGAAGTAAGGGTTTTCAGGCATTTATGCCGATCCCCCCATTGGAAACCGCCCCTCTTTGACGAAGTCAGAGAGGCTTAGGGGAAAAATTTGGTGGAAAGGCACTGGTGTTTGTAATACAGTGCGGAGCTCCTCAAAATGGGGTGAGGCCCGATCCGCGGGTTGCATGCTGTCCGACTGCCGTGGGCAATCAGGTACCATTTCCTCCTGACTGGAAAAGGGGGCGGTCGTCCCCATCTAAAAAGGGGAAAGGGGACAGTCAGGACTGCAAAAATTTACCGGGTATTCACTGCTCAGCGTACCAGCAAGGTTGCCCTCTATTGCGAAAACGAATTGGGGCAGTCATCTGGGAAGCATCAGAGACCTCAGCAGTCTGGTTCACGCCTGGAAGAAACAAGGGACCGACCCACGCTTCTGTCCTGGGGAACGCCAGTGAGTTTCGAAGGGGGATGCTTGCAGCCCCATGTTTTATCTCAAGAAGGCGTTTGACTCAGTGCACGTGAGTCCTCTGGGATCCTGCGACTTCGAGGGTTCCCCAAGGACATTGTTTGATAACTGGTCTGTACTGGGACTGGAGGCTGTGAATGTGGGGCAGGTGTTCCAGTTCTTTCCCTTTAATACGGAGTGAGGGAAGGGGTGCGTCCCTTTCCCATCACTTTCAACGCTTTATGACTGGGTTTTGGGCAAGGTTGTAGATCAAAGTGATTGTGGAAAAATCCCCGGCAAAACCAAAACACTGATCTTGTTTTTGCCGATAGCATAATCTTTGCTGAGTCGCTGGGTCCTGGTAGGCCTCCGAGGCGCTGCACGAGGGGGGCAAAACCTTTGGGACTTGAGGTCTCCCGGCTCAAAACCAGGTCCAGGTGTTTGGAGATTACTAGATGAAACAGTACGTCTTTTATGCGTGTGGCGAGGACATTGAGATCTTGGAATTTTTTCATACCTTTTAGCGCGTCCATAATGACGGGGGGTCACGTAAAGGTCTTACGGCGGGGGGGCATAGCCCCGGTGTTAGGACTCGCTCGCGGGGAGTATTGGCGTTGTGGGTACCTGTGCGGGAGGAAAAAGACCCGGGTCTTAAAGTCGTTGTGACCCTGTCTTACTCTATTTTGTGAGAATGGCACAAAATAGTGACTGAAAGCCGAAAATCCCTTTGGAAATAATGTCTTCCAAAAATCATGGGGTTGCTGGGATGATTACGTGCAAAATCACGATTGCACCGTGGACTGAACGAGGCCTATTCCCTGCATAGCCCCGTCAGCCCCAATTGGGGTATTGGGCATGTGGCACCTCCCCCTGAACCGATCCTTCCCACGGGTTGTATTGAAAGAGACAACGGCGTGGAGGGGCCAAGGGGGCCCCAAAAGGCTCGTGGTGGGCAATTTGATGTTTCTTGCGAGAGCGTTTGGTAGGGGAAAAGGCCCCTGCATGGTAACTCGCGCGGGGGTGCCCCCCGGGGGGCGTCTAGGGGGGGGCGAGGCGACGCCCCCCCCGCGTAGCCCCCAATGATTGATTGATTGTTTAAAGTACACCCGGGAAAAGGTTTTAGGTTTTTATCATCAGAAAATGATAAAAAAACCCGCCGCATTCCCCTAGCTCCCAGAAAAAGGCATTGTGTTGGGCTTTATTAAACCCAATTTTGAGCAAAAAAAAACCTCCCAAAGTAATGACACAATTATACACGTCCTTG
Organism: Chionoecetes opilio; assembly: GCA_016584305.1. Taxonomy (NCBI): domain Eukaryota; kingdom Metazoa; phylum Arthropoda; class Malacostraca; order Decapoda; family Majidae; genus Chionoecetes; species Chionoecetes opilio. The sequence continues at coordinate 5,969 of JACEEZ010008177.1, forward strand.
GTTAGGCCCCTTGGGAAATTTCCGTTCAAATTTTGGGGCCCTGTTTCGTAAAAAACCCAAACAAAATTGGGAAACATGCAAAGAAGAGCAACCAAAACAAAATTTCCTCCTGCGAAAATCTCTTATAAGAGAACGCGGAAACTTTAAAATGTTTTTTTCCCTTAAAAGGGTCAAGAATCCCTGGGGCTTGATAGAAAACTTTAAATCCTAAAAGGTTTGTTTCATTAATCAAGAGAACCTATTCGAGCTTTCAACTCAATCAAAAGAAATAATGGTTTAAAACTAAACGGGCAAAGTTGCATCACTGTTCCGTAAAAATATTTTTAATGTGGGAAATTTTGATCGATGGGAAAAGTTTCCCCAAAAGTTTTCGAAAACCAGCACAATAATACATTTAAAAAAAGCTTGACGCGCACTGTAAAGTAAATGGGTATTGATAGGTAAGGTAAAGATGGGAGCATACGCTAAAGCTGCGCGTGGCATCGGTGCTCATCTCCGTGGGGAGTAGCCCTTTGAGCCTGTGGTGGGTGAGAACCCGTTACCCCGGGGACCCCGGCTAGTGTGACTCCGGGTTCCCACGTTACCTTCCCCATTTTCCCCAGGTCCCATTATAAACCCCCAAAGGAATTTAGAAACAGCTGGGGGCGGAACCGATTTGCCGGGCCCCGGGGATCAACCGGGGGCCCCGCAGATTCGTAGCCGGCACGACCATCACCCAAGGCGACAATCCGGACACTATAAAGGGGTATGATAGTGCCCGGGACAATTCATTTTGTCCCCCGGATCGATTATTTGTATGGTAGTGGTGTTGAGTTAGTATTTTCATACCAAAATTTTTCGCACTACAAAAATTTTCCATTTTCCTTCTTCTTTAGGGAATGGTATCTTTTTCAAACTGTTTTTTTTTTAAAAGTGTTGAAGTTTTTAAAATTGTAGTTTCAGTAAACCCTCGTCATGGACCAATGGTCTCCTGGTGTCTGTTTTTCCCTATGTAACCCTTTAAATCCTCCTCCTCCTCCTCCCTCCTCCTCCCCCTCCTCAGGAAATTAAAAATTTACTCCACAAACCCCAAAAAGCTTATTTAAAGCGAAAACGAATTATTAGCAACTTTTGTTGCCAAAACGCAGTTCGTAGTATCAAAATTGGGTCCACAAAAGATAAACATTATTACTGAAATAGCCATTCCGGGCTATAAAACTTCCTAAATTGTCCCCCGCTAAAGCAGGGGGGGTGTCATTCTTTAATAAAAAGAAAATTTTGCAAGAAATCGAAACGATAAAGAAAATAAAAGATCTTATGACCAGCCCCTCGAAAAAATAAGCTAAACGGAAAAATCCTAACTATTGGGAAATATTCGTCCTCCCAAAATCAAATGCGGAAGTCGATTCCCTCCCTATGACGAGATAAAGTCTTTCACAATAAAAAAGATAAAAATTATTGTGGAATTTTAACCTCCTCGTATAAACTGGAATAAATTCTCGATAGAGAAGGTATGCGATTGCTTGATTGGAAAACGAAGTATATTAATCATTTCCGAGCCTAAAAGGGTAATAGTACCTAGATTTTTTCACTACCGACATTGATTGATTGATTCGCGATAGGTGAAGTCTAAAAAACACGATCACGGGTTTATCAGATAGGGCAAAAATTGCAATGAGACATCACGAAATTCGGTTATTAGTTCCCAATTATAATAAAGGGATTTCCGAAGATAGGGGGGTACTAAGGAAGTTGATTGGATTGACCTATAAAGGAAATAATGGGGAAAAAACATTGAAATGTTTTCAAAAATAAACTCCGATGGTGGTTAAAAAAAAACATGTTCCCATGGTGGGAAAAAACTCTGAATAACATAAACAACCCATTGGATGATAAGAGATTCAACAAATCTTGGCAGAAAGCGCCGAGCGTATAAAAGTTTAAAAACGATCAAATGCGGACGGCGTTATGAGAAACAATGACGTAAAACGATTTGAAAAAGGGTTTAATTAAGCTAAAAAGCGCGAGTATGAAAAAAAAAATTTGCAAAGGATCCAAAAATAAACCCCCAAAAAGGTTTCTTTCAATCGTTTCGAAGAAAGAAAACGTCAAAACAGTATTGGGCCACTAAAAGATAAAAAATCATCTTGGAAAATGATATAAGAGATGGCGTCGTACTAAATGTTACTTTAATTCGGTTTTTATTAAAGAAGACGAAGCTTTACCAGAACCAGAAACATGTATCGGGACCGAAAGTGATAGATTGGAAATGGGAAAGGAAAACATAGACGAAGTATAAATTTTTGCGGAATGGACCCACAAAATCCTGGGGGGGGAAAGAAATTTCGCCGCGATTACTTCGCGAATGTCCATCAACTTTCGCTTCCATAAAAATTATCCTCAAAAAATCGCTAAGGGACAAAAATTTTTCCTAGCATGTGGAAATTAGCTAATTTTTAAAAACCCGTTTTCAAAAAAGGGGAAAAGACCCTCGCAAGTTTACGCCCAATTGTCTAACGTCGTGATTGAAAAAAATATTTGAAAAAATATTGCGGGATAAATAGTGTCTTTTCTCGTGAAAAAAAACCAAATATTAACTCGCAGCATGGATTTCAAAATAAAGATCCTCTTAAAAAACCCTACTGGATTTTTTTTAATGCATTTATTAAAAACTGGGACGCAAAATTCCCTGGGATGAATTCCCTTGATTTTCAAAAAAGCCTTCGATACATTTTCCCCATAAGCGCTTTTGCCCAAAGCAAAGGGCACATGGCTTGGGAGAGCAACTTGTTCAGGGTTTGGGGATTGGGTTTTAAATCGTAAACAACGGGGATAATAAAAGGTGAAACTCTGATTGGTTAGATGTTTCTAGGGGGGCCTCAGGGCTCGGGCTTTGGGGCCCATCTTTTTTGATATTATCAACGATTTGGATGCGGACTTGTATCTAAAAAATCGAAATTTGAACGACACCAAATTAGGCGGGAAAGCATAACTAAGAAAACTGCGAACTCATACAAAATGACCTCGAAAAACTATCAGACTGGAGTGATAAAGGCTATTAAATTCAATTCCGAAAAAGTAAAATAATGCATATAGGCAACGATAACTCAAATAACTATCAATGCAAAAAAAATGTTAAATGAAATACACAAGAAAAGGATTTTGGTTCTCATCGTAAAGATCTTAAAAAAGTCCGCATTGCCACTGCCAGTAAAAAGGCAATATGTGTTGGGTTTTTTAAACGCAATTTTTTAACACAAAACTCCGAAAGTAATGACACCCTTTTACACGTCCTTGGGTTTGGGCCCCACTTGGAATATCCGTCCAATTCGGTCGCCCTGTTTGAAAAGAAGCAAAATGGAATCAGTGCAAGAAGAGCAAAAACAAATTCCATCTCTGCGAAATCACTTTTGAAGGAGACTCGGAAACTTAAATGTTTTCCCTTAAAAGGGTGTAGAAACCGTGGGGACTTTATAGAAACCTTTAAAATCCCAAAAAGGGTTTGATTTCTTAAAACAAGAGAACCTTTGAGCTTTCAACTCAAGTGACAACAAGAAAAATGGTTTTTAAAACAAAACGGGCAAAAGTTGCTCATGATCTCCGTAAAAATTATTTCAATGTGGATCGTTGATCGAGGGGAAAAAGTTTCCCAGCAAAGTTTTTGAAGCCAGCCAATAACTACATTAAAAAAAGACTTGACGCGCACTGTAAAGTAAATGGTATTGAAGTCCCGCGAAATTCATATTTTTGGTCCCCCGGGTGATTATTGTAGTGGGAGTGGTAGTTTAGTTGTATATTTTACCCTATTTTTTTGCACTATGAAACTTCCGTGTTCCACTTTTTTTAAGGACATGGTATCCTTTTTCCCCAAATGTTTTTTTTTCAATGTTTAAGTTGTAGTATGTAGTTAGCAGATACCCTCGTATGGGCCAATAGGTCTCCTGGGGCTGTTTTTATGTAACCTTTTAATCCCCTTCTCCTCTTCCCCTCCTCCTCCTCCCCTTTTCCCTCCTCCTCCTCTCTAGGTCTCTCGAGGTCATCCCCTCCGACTCTAAATTTTTTTCTATCTTTATTGTTTTCTTCTTTTTCTTTTCTTCTTTTTCTTCTTCCTTCTTCTTTTTTTTTCTTTTTTTCTATTTCTTTTCTTAGTCACGTTTTTCTTTATTTTTCCCTTCATTCCCTCCTTTTTTCCCACTCCTCTCTTCTTTACATCATAACTCTCACATTTCCCCCCTTTATTTTTCTTTCCTTCTTTTCTTTTTCATCTTTCTCCTCCTCCTCCTTGTCTTCTTCTTTCTCTTCTTCATCATCATCTTCTGATTCCTTTCTTCTGTTCTTTTGTTCTCCCTTCTTCCTCCTCCTCCTCCTCCTCCTCCTCCTCCTAATACTCTCGTACTTCACAGGATTCCCCCAAGAGGTGTTTACTCCTAAACTTCTTATATATTCAAATCACGCACTCCTCCTCCTCCTCCCCCCCTCCTCCTCCTCCTCCTCCCCTCCTCCTCCTCCTCCCCTTTTTCCTCCCTCTCCTCTCCTCTCCTCTCCCCTCCTCTCCTCCCTTCGTTGGAGGTAAAAATGTTGTCGGCAGGTTTACGAGATGAGTCATGAGGAGAATCTTCATCATCATATTAATCCTTACTCTTCCTCCTTCCTATTCATCATGTTTTCCCTTCATATAGGCACATATAATCAACACCTTCCTAAATTTCTTCACTTTTTTTTTTCCTGAAGACATATTTCCTCCAATCTGACTCACCTCACACGAAACACACTATTTTTTAACATATTTTTTGGGTGCTAGATTTCGATTTTCCAGCCAGCACTTAAGCGTTACGAATGTACAAATATACCAAAAACATGACCTAAAATAAAATAATATAACATAAAACATTAACAAAAAGAATAAAATAATAATAATAGTAACAATTAAAAAAATGTAAAAAAATATTCTTCATAAAAAAAAAAATCTAAATTAATCAAAAGAAAAAAACACTGTAGCTATGATCCTTAAAGGCTTAATAAATCATGAAAATGGAGACTGGACCAGAATTGACCATTACAGTATAAAATAAAGTAGAAGGTCCCTCCCCTCTAACCCTTCTCGTTGCTATATATCAAAACAAGACACATGGCATATAAAAAAAAAGACACACAACACATGGCTTCCTTCAGTCACTCTTCGCCTCTTTACTCCATAAGTCAAAAAATATATTCATGCCCGGCCGGACCATAAATTTCTGGGAGCTAATGTAAAAATCCCGAGAGAGATGGGAAAAGACTCTTGGTTTCTCCTCAGTGGAAAATATGAGGCTGTGTGTGTGTGTGTGTGTGTGTGTGTGTTTGTTGGGGGTGGGTGTGGGGTTTTGGGGTGGTGTTTGGGGGTGTGGGTGTGGGTTGTGTTGTGTAGTTAAGTATTAGACGTATGAATTTGGGTTGTAAATACGTAGAATGTAGGTTTTGTATTTTGGGGTGGTGTGTGTTTGTGTGTGTGGTGTGGTGTGTGTGGTGGTGTGTGTTTGGGGTGGTGTGTGTGTAATTTTTTGTGTACCCAAAGGGGAGAAAAAAAGCCCCCAAACATTAAACTTTAGGGGAAACACACACACACAAACCCCACCACACCCACACACACACCACCACACCCCCCACACAAATAAATACAAATCACATTTTTCCCTCACCGCCTTGCGTCAATTCACATCACCCCCAACCCCCCTCACCTAAAAAGAACATAACTTAAAAATAAAAAAAAATACCCAAAAATAAAAATAAAATAATAAAAATAAAAATAAAAACAACAAAATAAAATAATAATCCTCTATCGTTATTACCGAATAGAGAACTTTTAAAAAAAGAAGAGAAGGTGTGGTGTACCACTACTTTTGCCTTGCAAAAGTGTCTGGTGGGCGAGAAAAGAGAGAGGAGAAAAGAGGAGAGAGGGGAGAGAGAGAGAGAGAGAGAGGAGAGAGAGAAACGAGAGGAGTGAGAGAGAGGGTTAATTAGTAAGAAAGAAAAAGTTTGACGGGGAAAACAATAGGACCCCCCCCCCCCCCCCACACCACACACCACACCACACACCACACCCCTACACCCCCACAACACACACTAACCCCACACAACACACACACATACACCCCCACACACACACACACATCCCCACCCACACCCAAAACCATACACCCCCCCCCACCCACCACCACCCAACCCACACACACCACACACACACACACACACACACACACACAACACACACACACACAACAACAATCACCCACCACCACACACCACATACCCCCAAACACCACACAAACCCCCCCCCCCCCCCCCCCACAACACCAAACAAACACACACCCCTCCCCCCACACACACATACAAAAACACACAACACCACACATCCCAAAAAGAACCTACACACCACACACAACTACACACCCCCCCATCCCCCCCCACACCACACATACACCCACACACACACACACATCACACACAAAACACACCACACACACACACACACACACACATACACCCCCCCAAAACACCCCCCACAACCCCCACACCACAACACACACCAACCACCCCACACACACACACGGGGCACACCACACACAACCACAACACACACCACACACACACACTACAACCCCCCCACACCCCCACACCCAAACACACACAACCCACACACCCATAACACACACACACACACACACACAAACACACACACACACACACACAAACCCAACACCCTCCCCACACCACATACTAAAAACACACACACATCCAACAGACACTAACACCACACACACACATACACACACCCCCCATCCCCCCCAACCCAAAACAACACACACACACACATAAAACACAATACCACACCCCACACACACACACACACACACACACACACACACACACACACACACACAACACATACCTGCATTAATTCACGCCAACACCTCATTGCATCATTACAATATCTGAGTAATTAATTATTCATTTCATATCCCTCTTCATTATACACCGGCCTATAAATTAATGGCATAGGCATGTATAAATCATTTTTGAAACGGCACGTGTTGCAAAATTAACATATTATATAGTACCCCATAGAACCTTTTTTTTTTTTTTTGGTATTTATTTGTAATTATTTTGTTTCATTTAGTTTCATTTTTGTTTCATTTATTTTCATTTTTGTTTCATTTAGTTTCATTTTTGTTTCATTTAGTTTCATTTTTGTTTCATTTAGTTTCATTTTTGTTTTTGTTTTTTTTTGTTTCTTTAGTTTATTTTTGCATTTAATTTTTTTTT
>JACEEZ010008179.1:0-16433 GCA_016584305.1 Chionoecetes opilio
TTGGGGGATTTTCTTCGTGAGGACTTTCATTAGGTGTCATTCTGTTCCCTTCATTTATACCTGAAAACATAAAAATATGATTAGGGACTTTGAGCTTTCTTACGGGTACAGGGAGTTTCGTACGCAAGTTGTTTACACTGATATTGAATTTTTTCGTACATACCTGGTGTCGTTTCGTAACTCTAGTAATCAAGTTCAACTCTGAGCTGAGTGTACGAAACGACTATGGTTTCATATAGACTACGAAAGAAGTTTTTGGTGTACGAATCTACTAGTGTACGAAAAAATTTGTGTACGAAACTCCCTGTAATCATTTGTTACTGCAGACTTTCATTAGTTGGTGGTCATTGCTTGCCTTTTCATTTAGACTCTGGAAACGCTAAAAAAAACAAATTATTAGAGGCCATTTTCATTAGGTTATTATTTTTTTTTTTTGCTAGACATTTTTTGTATTCCATTTAGATCCTGGAAATTACCAAGAAACAATATTGATCAGGGGTCTTTTGGGGGCTTTTTGTTACTGCAGACTTTCATTAGTTGCTGGACATTCTTTCCTGAGGTTCAGGAAAGGTGGTGGTGAGGTTTCCGGTTTCACCAATCTGCCACAATATTCAGCACTGATATGTACATGGAGGACTCTGTTAAAGCTATGGAAAGAAACAGGAGAGGTTGTGGTGATAAACAGCACGTCACCTTAATGGCACCCATGAAGCAGCGAATGGCGTCTGTAGTAAACCAGTTAGGGGTTCAGTATTGTTCGAATACTGTTCGTGATTATACGAACTTACGAGCTTAGGGAATGAGCTTAGAGGAGGAGTTCAGCCCCAGCCGCCTAGCTGTGCACACGGCCTCAATATACGCATGGACTTCCCCTGTTGTGTCCTTCCCCTGAAACCTGAGTTACAACAGTGGCGACGAGGATAATCTACGAGCCATGCCGTTGTTTGGACACATTGGGGAGTTCGACGAGTCGGACAAGTCGGCGTGGGGAGAATGGTGCGAGAGACTGGAGCAGTACTTCCTCGCCAACAAGGTCCAAGACGATGCCGTGAAGAGAGCAGTGTTCCTGTCTTCGGTGGGGGCAGCAACGTACAGTACCTTGTGTTCCCTCTGCAGCCCGAGGAAGCCGAAGGAATTGGCCATCCCAGAGTTGGTGGAGCTGTTGCAGTGTCACTACGCGCCGAAGCCTTCTGTTGTCGTGGCGCGCTTCAGATTCAATTCGTGTAGGAAGACTGGTAACGAATCTGTTCAAGAATTTGTGGCTCGGTTGCGGAAACTCTCGGCTGTGTGTCAGTTTGGAGGGATGTTGCAAGAAATGATAAGAGATCCTCTGGTGTGTGGCCTTGATAGTGGGGCAATTCAAAGCAAGTTATTGGCTGAGGCTGATTTGTCACTGGATAAGGCAGTTAAAATTGCAGTGGCCATGGAAACAGCTGAGACAAATGCCCGAGAACTGAAGCACTCTCTCCAGCCGAACCCGGAGCTTCAGTCTGAAGTGTGTCGAATGGAGGAACCATCCGACCCTATATCACGAAGTGCTGCAAGACGATTCAGGGATGAAGGTTCGTTTTCGCAGAAGGGTTCATCAAGGTGCTTCCGTTGTTTAAGTACGAGGCATATCTGCCGTAATTGCCCCTTTAGGAACAAGATTTGCTTTGAGTGTAGGAAGGTGGGGCACACCAGGGCTGCACACAAAGCTGGCTCTGTGTTCATCGTGGAGCATGAAGCTGCTTCACCGGAGTTGGATGATTATACACCTCACCGTGCCCCATCCGAGCCAGCGGACGACAACGATGTATATAAACTGTATCATATGGATTCATCTCGTCCGCGGGGAGCCCAGTATGAGCCACCTGTCATGTTAGAAGTGCAGCTTGATGGACAATGGACGCAGATGGAGCTTGACACCGGAGCATCTGCTTCAGCTATGGGGGAAACGGTGTTCCGTAAATTGGTTGGAGACGCTGTACCACTACGGGCTTCAGAGCGCAGCTTCAAGACGTACACTGGTGAGAAAATTAACGTTTTAGGTGTTGCAGACGTGGATGTTGCTGTTGAAGGAGTGGTCACAAAGAAGTTGCCCTATTGTAATCGTTCAAGGCCGAGGTCCAGGGTTGATCGGCCGGAACTGGATGAGACTCTTAAAGTTTCAGTGGTCCAAGTTGTTGGGTGAAGAACAGGTGCGTTGTCTTTATGCTGAACAGGTATACGCGGACGTGTTTAAGGAAGAGTTAGGTTGTTATAAGGGTGGTAAGGGCAGCCTCCTCATTGACAAAACAGTTACGCCACGTTTTTTTAAGCTCGGCCTGTTCCTCTTTCTTTGCAAGATAAAGTGGATAAGGAACTTATAAGATTAGAGTCTCAGGGAGTAATTAAGCCTGTTAGCTACAGTAATTGGGCGGCACCCCTTGTTGTCGTACCCAAGGCTTCTGGTAATGTCAGACTGTGTGGTGATTTTAAGCTGACAGTGAACAAGGCCGCAGCACTGGAGCAGTATCCATTACCCAGGGTGGAGGAACTGTTTACTTCCTTGTCTGGTTGTCAAGTATTTAGCAAGTGGGACATGAGTCACGCCTATAATCAAATAGAGCTTCATGAAGATTCACAGAAGTATGTGGTGGTCAACACCCCTAGGGGATTGAAGATGTTTACAAGACCTGCTTTTGGGATCCATTCAGCAGTGGCTATTTTTCAGTAAATATTGTCTAATCTTCTTTCTGAGCTTCCTCATGTGGCGGTGTTTCTGGATGATGTCGTCATCGGTGGAAAGGATCGGGAGGAGCACGACGCCTTGTTGGAGGAAGTACTACGAAGAATGTGGCAAGCGGGACTACGCCTGAATCGGGAAAAATGCCAACTGAGATTAAGCAAGGTAACTTATCTAGGACATGTGATAAGTGGCCGTGGAATAGATCCTACACAGGAGAAAACAAGAGCTATTAGTCAGGCCCCTTTTCCTATGGATGTGGTCTTTAAAGGCGTGGCTTGGGATGCTAAATTATTATGGAAAGTTCCTCAAGGATATTGCAACTGTCTTAACACCTTTTGTACATGCTACTTCGACGAGGACAGCAGTGGATGTGGGGAAAGGAACAAGAAGTAGCATTCAATAAGGCGAAGGAATTGATAGCTAGTCCTCCCTGCCTAGCCCATTTTGATGTAACTTTGGAAACTACCCTTGCTTGTGATGCCAGTCCTTATGGAGTTGGTTGTGTGCTGTCCCAGACTAACCCTGACGGAGTGGAAAGACCAGTGGCATTCTACTCTAGGTCACTTAATGAAACGGAGAGAAGATACGCGCAGACTGATAGGGAAGCCCTTAGTATCATTGTGGGAGTCAAGAAGTTTCACTACTACTTGTACGGAAGACCCTTCACAATTGAAACTGACCATAAGCCGCTGCTGGGAAAGAGAAACCCGTTCCTGTATTGGCATCTCCTCGGGTAGTTAGATGGGCTTTGCTATTATCCGCCTATAAGTTTCATCTTGTATATTCTCCTGGCAAGCAACATGTCCACTGTGATGCTTTAAGTCGTCTACCCCTCAGTGACACGCCCCAGACTGTACCTACACCTGCTGAGACTCTTCATCTGATGGAGTTTATGGAATCTGGTCCTGTGTCGCTTGCCCAGGTTCGGGAGTGGACGAGACGTGATCCTGTAGTGTCGGCTGTTCTCCGGTTCGTTCATGAAGGTTGGCCCGCAAGTTCATCTTCCTCATCTGCTGAAGTTGGATCTTATAAAAGCAGGTTGGATGAGTTAAGCATTCATGAGGGTTGTCTCATGTGTGGGGAGTAGAATAGTAATACCTCCTCAGGGTCGGGATGTCATATTGACTGAGTTACATGAAGGGCATTTTGGGGCATCCCGTATGAAAAGTCGCTGTAGAGCATATTTTTGGTGGCCTGGAGTTGATCGGGAGATAGAAAACACAGCCAAGCAGTGTCATGTGTGTCAGGAGCACAAGCCTTTGGTTCCCCCTTCAGAGCTGCATCCCTGGAGTTGGCCTCAGAAACCCTGGTGTCGTCTGCATTTGGATTATTATGGCCCCTTTGAGGGTCAGATGTGGCTGCTCATCACTGATGCACACAGTAAGTGGCTGGATGTTCATAAAGCATTCGTCCCCTTCAGCATATTGACTATTGAGAAGTGCAGACAAAGTTTTGCCAATTTTGGCCTTCCTGAGACCATTGTAACAGACAATGCTGCCTGCTTCACATGCCCGGAATTTCAGTCGTTTTTGTCAGCGTAATGGTATCAGACATATAACTTCTCCTCCTTGGTCTCCTAAAAGTAATGGACTAGTTGAGCGTGCAGTGCAAACTTTTAAATTGGGACTGAAGAAACAACGAGGTGGTAGCCCGGATACTAGGGTTGTAGATTTTTTTTTAACTATCGCTGTACTCCTCATACTGCAACAGGCGTAAGTCCCGCAGAGCTGCTATTCAACCGTCTAATGAGGACACACCTGGATCTGCTCAGACAAGATATTAGGAGAGGCAGAGTGGAGAAGTATCAGTGGGCTCAAAAGGTGCGATATGATCAACATGCTCGACCAAGATCATTCACAGTGGGAGACGGAGTTTACGTATCCAGCGTGTCGAGGCTAGGTGGGCCTAAGTGGTTGCCGGGTACCGTGTCGGCTTGTCAAGGAACGGCATGTGTGGTAACGCTGGAAGATGGTAGAGTATTTAGGAGGCATATTGATCACAAAAGAATCAGGACTATGAATCTTCCAGGACCTACAGAGCCTGCAATGGTGCCCGAGCAGCGGTCCCCGACGCGTCAGGAGGACACGACAGAACAAGAGTCTGGTTCAGAATTCCAAGGTCCCCGTCTAAGTGAAGCACACGACCCAATCGAACCATCGACGTTAGTCACTGCTGCCTCATCCATACCCAGCGAAGTGCTTACCAGAAATGAGCACAATGAGGCCAAAGGATCATCAAAGACAAGGGAGACTAACTATCAATCGCCTCCTCAGCAGCCGGTAGAGAGTGAGTCGCCTACGGAGACGTCTGTCACGACGCCACTAAGGCGTTCATCGAGGATGTCACGGAAGCCAGATATATATGGATATTGATTGTAGTATATTTGAATGCAGTTTATCAATTATACCTTAAGTTTTTAGGAAGTAACTTTTGTTCTGTTTGTTCTTTTCTTAATTGTAGGTATGTTGTTTGTATCTACGATGGAGGAATGTAGTAAACCAGTTAGGGGTTCAGTATTGTTCGAATATTGTTCGTGATTATACGAACTTACGAGCTTAGGGAATTAGCTTAGAGGAGGAGTTCAGCCCCAGCCGACTAGCTGTGTACACGGCCTCAATATACGCATGGACTTCCCCTGTTGTGTCCTTCCCCTGAAACCTGAGTTACAACAGCGTCCACACTTTCCGTGCTGCCTCTTGGGGTCGCTCGAAGGGATGCTTGTCACCTTGGACACGAAGAATGCCCCTTCCTCCCTTGGTGGGCGGTTGTTTTTTGTTGTTTTTTTTCCTTTTTTTTCGCACACTTCTCGGCCATCAGGCATAGACAGTATATTGATGCATATATGAAGTCTGTGTGTTCAGCCATCTCGGAGGAGTTCAACCGGACAGACTATGCACACACACCACACACATAAGCTCTCAATCGGGCTCTCCCCTATGCGGTTTCTGATCATACCTCATGAATGACCTCCGGCCATCCTGATAACGACGGAATACAGCCGTAAATGTTGGTAAATATAAAACGTTCACCTCACCGGCACGCTAACTACTGACGGCTACTTTATACTGCTGCTGCTGCCTACGGAATTCTGCTATTCCAAAGTTTTCCATTCCATAACGGTCCAAGTACTTCCCTGCATTCCAAGTGACTTCCATTGCATTCCGTATTCTCCATTGCATTCCAAGTAATTCCATTGATTCCAATACTTCCATTGCATTACATTCATTACCTGGAAGACGAGAGGAGCAGTGGCGTACCCAGACCGTATCCAGAAAAGAGGTGTGGGCGCAATATATATATATATATAGTTATAGTATAGTATATATATATATATATATACCCCATATATTAATATATATATATATATATATAACTTTTATCATATATATATATATCATATTATATTTATATATATTATATATATTATATATGTCTATGTATATATATATATATTATATGATATAATATGTATATATATATATATATATATATATATATAATATATACATATATATTTTTTAAATGGGTATATGTATATAAATATATATATATATGTTGTAATTTTTAAAAAAATAAAATATATTATATATATATATATAATATATGTGTATATATATATATCTATATATATGTATTATAAATATATATATATATATATATATATATTATATCTCATATATATATTAATATATATATATCTATAGAGTATATATATACATTGTATACAATAGATATATATACATATATATATATTATATATATATATTATATATATATATTATATTAATATTATAGATATTATAGCCTATAATATATATATATAATATATATATAATTTATAGCCTATATTATATATATTATTATATATAATATATATATATATAATTAGATTATATATATTATATATATATATATATTATATATATATAATATATTATCATATAGATATATATTATATATATATATATTATTTCTTAATAATATATTATATATATATTATAGATATATATATCATATATATATCTATATATTATTCTATACTATATTCTATATCTAATCTATTCTATTATTATATATATATATAATTACCATATAAAATATATAACTATAAATATATATATATATATGGTATTATTTTTCAGAGCTTGGCGCGACAAATTTTTTACCTTAGTCAGCAAAGGCGCAAAGCGCAAATATTCGCCCGGATTCGAGTCCGGACAAAGCGCAAAGCGCAAAATTCTGAAAAAAGGCGGGAGTGCAAGCGCAAACGCGCAAATCAGCGCCAAAAAAAAAAAGCTAGAACGCAAATAAAAAAAAATTAAAGCGCCAAACATAAAAGTTAAGGGCAAACCTCATTTTTTTTTTTTTTTTTAAGTCTGCCAAACTGAAAAAGTCTATGTTAAATTAATATAAAGTGTATAAATGATTAAAGATGAATGTTACAGTATTTGAAGCATTTATTGAACACAAGTTTATATCAAAAAAAAGATAATACTGTCAAAAACAACACAACTAGTTGAAAAAATTAAAATACACATACTACTAGTAGTCCTCCTGCACTGTCCTCCAGTCCCACCGAAATTGAGGAGGTTCATGTTAACCCTTGAGGAAAACACCAGATTCTCCCAAGTTTCTTGGTCGTCCAGAACTCCGATCGCTTCGGCCTATGACGTCGAGCCCATGATGAAACAAGCCATCAGCCATAATTCCAGTTTTTGTGCTAAGTTTGTGCATTTGCGGACCTTATAAAATATTCGAGAGCGCAAACTCCAGAAGCCCGAAAAATTTTCGGCGTTTGGCGCAAAGCGGCAGGGCGCAAATATTTTATATGGAGCGCCAGATGCGCTTTTGCGCATTTGCGCTTTCGTTTGCGCTTCGCCCAGCTCTGATTATTGTACACCAGGGGACTGAAATTCCCTACACAATTTGGGAGTGTTGTTTCTGTTTACCTTAATTGGATTCTAGGGAGCATTCTCTATGAGCTTCCGTCGCAATCAACTGTGGAGATATTGAAATGTAGTTCAATAGGAGGCGAAGACAACGTGGTTACGTTCGCCACAATCTTCGCCTCCTATGATTGCATGCCTCTGTTCTTCCTTGTTCTACGGACACTTTTAATGCCAGATTTGGCTTTAGTTAGGAGGTTTAAAGAGTGGGAATAGTGTAGGTTAGGTTAGATTAGTGAGTCTAAAAGTGGGTTCGGATAGTTTAATTTCAATATCATATACTCCTTCCTATTAAAAACATCTTGTATCTCTTAAGTAGGATTTGCGACGAAAGTTTCATTAAAGAGACATGTTTCTTAGAATCTATAGCGTGAACAGAAACCACACCTCCCAATTGTGTAGGAATTCGGTGTCTATGTAGTGTAAAAATTTCCATTTATATAAATAAGTAGATAAAATAAATAAATATACATTAGTATATATATATATATATAAGAGATGATATATATATATAATATATATATATATAGATATATATTATATATAGATGTAGATAGGTATATATAAGAGATAGATATATATAGATATATATGGTATATGTTATAGATATATATATATATGTATATATGTATATATAGATATATATATAGGGATATATGTATAGATATATTATAGATTATATATATATATATATATATTTATATGTATATGTAATATATATATATATATTATACATATATGTAGATATATATATTTATATATATGTATATGTATATCATCAATATATTATTTATATTATTATTATTGCAAATAGGGGGGGGCATGGCCGCAGCCCCACCCCATACTTATTAGCATGACATGCTAATACCTCTGCTGGCTGTGGTGGGACGTTTCTTGGAAAATTTCAGATGAAGCCAAACTTTCCTTTGGTGGACGAAACTATTTTTTTTCTGGTGAGTTTATGTGTTTTAAATGACATCTGCTAACCATTGCTGTCGAAAATATTATTTTGGGTTTTCCTAGGTAAAGGTTAGGTTATTTAGTAGTTAGTATAGGTTATGTTTTGGTTATAGGTTAGGTTTTGTATAGGTTCAAGTTCTTTTTGGTCAATTTTGTTGCAAATCACAACAAAAGAAAAAAAGATGATTATCGACAGCAAAAACAAAATAGGTCAGCAGATAATTCAAAACACCTAAACACTCACAGACAAATAGTTTCGTTCACCAAGAGAACTTCGTTAGTGTTCATCTGGAAATGTACCCGTTTATTTGACCAAGAAATGACCGTGTTTAGCCTGTTTTATCTCGTTATGTTGGGTTCAAATTTAGAAAGGGTTTAAAACTACTTAGAAATGCAGAAATCTACCCGATACTGTAGGTAAGAAGGTTAACCCTTGAGGGACTAGAACGTAATTTCCATGTCATTTGGGTACCTAGACGATTTTTTTTTTAGTGAATATAAGCAATATTTTATAGCTATGACCTGTCTAGTTTATCCTTGTCCACTAAATAATTTGGTATATTCAGTGACTTTTAATTCGTAGTTTTAATCGGCTAACAACAGATTGATTTTATATAGCAAAGGAAAGATCTGGGTGGGGAGGGTTAAGATTCGTTGTTTCGCCCTGCCATTAATCTCGCTTACTACCTTTTATGATGGACTATCTTTGTCATGCCACGTCTTCTACTAACCCTTCAAACCTCTTGGCAAGCGGTTCATTGGTCAAAATCACGGACAAAAAGATCTAATAAGAATAAATAGGTGCCAACTCCACGTACGCCATCGACAGAATACTTAGGACTTTGAAAAGCCCAATACCGAAATAATACCGGGTGTGGGTAGGGCATGTGGGTGTATGGCCCTGGCAGCCTACCTGCCATGACCTGGATTCGAAACCTGCCAGCGGATTCGTAGGTAGACGCGCGAGCCACCTACACCCACGGAGACGGATCCGTGAGGCAATAATTAGGGGACTTTTTTTTTTTGAAAGGGAACAAATGATGGTTCATTTCCAGGTTTGACACAGAATTCACTTTGGTGGACAAACATTTTTTTTTCTGATGCGTTTTTTTTAATGGTTTTGAATTAATTTGTCTAAACCGTATTTCGTCGCAAAATCATTTATAATAAAAAAAAAATTGGCGACAAACATGATTGAAAAAGAAATTGCACCAACCGAACCTATATATACCCTACCTAAATAACCTTTAACATGACACAAAAAACAGATGTGTTGCAGAAAAACGGTTAGCAGATTCATTCAAAAACTCATCAAAAAACTCACCAGAAAAAATAATTCGTCCACCAAAATGAATATGTCGTCAAAAGGAAATAATTTATTACTAAAAATTACCTTTTTGCGACCTCTCTCAACACTTGTTTCTTTTTCTTTCTTTTTCTTGTGAAATAGGTTCTTTCGTGTGTGTCGTTTATTTTCTCTTCTTTTTCCTGTTACTCTCTTCACGCTCTTTACTTCTGGCCTCTCTTTCTCCCCCCTACCCTCCTCCTTTTTCCTTTCCTTTCCCTTTCTTCTCCCTGCCATTCTTTCCATCCTACATTTCCTTCCTTCCTTCTTCTTCTTCTTCTTTCTTGAAATAGGTGCTTAGTAATCTTAAGACTCTTCTTTGGGAAATTAAGGTGGACTGTCCGAGGATCCTTACCCTTCACGCCCAGATATTTCCTTTTTCTAAAAAAATCATGTGTGCAGCCATAATTTAGAAAGTCACTGAAAAATTACCAATTAGTAGTGGACAAGGACTATAACTAAAGAGGTCAATATATATAAAATACTGCTTATACTCAATAAAGAGCGTCTATGGTAGCCAATTACAGTGGAAATTGACGTTCTGGTCT
Source organism: Chionoecetes opilio (assembly GCA_016584305.1). NCBI lineage: Eukaryota > Metazoa > Arthropoda > Malacostraca > Decapoda > Majidae > Chionoecetes > Chionoecetes opilio. The sequence goes on from JACEEZ010008179.1 coordinate 10,510, forward strand.
CAAGGGGTAAAGCCTTCTTCTTTCTTGAAGTAGTAAAGGTCTTTTTTCATGCAAATTCTATGATAGCCTTGTAATGCCAGTGAAAAGCGAGGGAATAAGGGGTGATAATGCCTTGCTAACACCCTATGATAGCTGTACAGAGAGGGAATAAGGTTGATAATTCCTTGCTAATAACCTATAACAGCTACAGAGGGAATAAGGGTTATAAGCCTTTGCTAACACACATATGATAGCAGTGCAGGAGGGGTATAAGGTGTTAATGCCATTGCGAACACCTATGATACCTGCTTTATACACGAGAGAGAATAAAAGGATGATAATGCCTGCTAATACCCTATGATAGCAGTGCAGAGAGGGAATAAGTTGGGTAAAGCCTTGCTAAACACCTTATGATAGCTGTACAGAGAGGGGAAAAGGGGTTAATGCCTTGCTAACAACCTATGATAGCTGTAAAAGAAGGGACTAAGGTGATAGAAATAGCCTTGCTAATTACCATCTGATAGGTGTACAGAGAGGGAATAAGGGTTGTAATGCATGCTAATACAATATGATAGCGGTGTTTTGCAGTTTTGTTTGCAGAGAGAGAATAAGGGTGTTAATGCCTTGCTAATAACCCTATAAAGACTGTGTGAGAGGGAATAAGGGTGTTAATGCCGTGCTAATACCCTATGATAGCTGTAACAGAGAGGGAATAAGGGTGTGTTACGTAAATTGTAAAACTACCCTATGATTGCTATGCAGAGAGGGAATAAGGGTGATAATGCATTGCAACACACTATGATGGCTGTGCATAGAGGGAATAAGGGTGACAATGCCTTCGCTAATACTATGATGCTGTGCAAGAGAGAGAATAAGGGTGATAATGCACTGCTAATACCCTATGATGGCTGTGCAGAGAGGAATAAGGGTGTTAATGCCTGCTAACACACTATGATGGCTGGCAGTAGGGTGGAGTGAAATTTTTTTGTTCATTATCGTTCAGTAGAAGGGTGGTAAAACAAAAAAACGTAGCTATAGTGTAGGAGCTCAAACACTGGAAAATTATAAAATAAATAAAAATATTTTCAGGTTGCAGAAAAGCACTTACAATATAGGTTCTATTTTCGAATTCATTGTCGATACGTTAAATATTACATGATGCTAAATATGAATTTTTGGGTGTAAACAACGTAGAATGGGTTGGTAAACAATAGCTATAGTGTGGAAGTCATCTGCCAAAAAAAAAAAAAAAAAGTAACAAATATTTAAGCTGCCCCACAAGGCACGTAAATATTGTTTTATTTTTCGAATTACATTTCGATTACGTTAAATATTACAATTATGCTATATCGATTTTTTTCAATGCAGGTTGTACGATGACTACCACGCGAGACCAAGCGGCTTTGTCATGTTTTTGGAGCACCGCAAAATTTGCCGACTAAGTTCTAGCGACTTATGCTGATGTTATGAAATACGGTGTTAAAATCACAAACACACTATCGGAGAAAAGCAAGTAACCCATCCATCGTTCCAGGATGCACCCCAGTTAGTCGCTCTCGACGTGGAGAAACTGTGGAACAAGGCGTCGGTGCCCATCGTCCTCACAAGCGATTTCTTCAATTACTAAAACAACTACCATACAAAGTACAGACAGCTACTGAAGCCATATAAAGCCCCGAAAGACAACGCCAACTACATCGAGAAACTACAAAAATATCGAAGTGTTTGCTGACTTACTCTTTGATATATGCACGTGTAAATGTGACGCCCCGTACGAAGCAATGTGAACGAGAGCGTAAAGTTCCGCCTAAGAGATAGAATTTCTAGTGACCAACGAAGTTGTGGGAAAATGTCAATCGGCGGGAGTTGACAAGGCTGAAACCGAGCGTTTGGGTAAATTACACAAGCGAAAGGCGGCAGAACAAGAATCGGCATTGAAACGAAAGCGAACGGAGGTGATGACAGATGAAAAAGGTGTTTTACGAGTGCGAGTGATATGTTTAATCTTGACAGACAGTGCCAGCGAAAAGGGAATTTTTGACAGTGATGTGTCTTTTTGCCTTCCCCACTACGCCCCCGCAGACACCATCTACAAGTACATCAAGTCGATGAGAGTGAAGCTGCCAGCCCTGGCGAAGGCCTGCGACAGGCACAGCGTTTCTGATCGAGGGGTTTTGCAACCATGGGATCAGCCGCTTATACGACCTCGGCATTATTACAGATCAGAATGCACCAAAGGTGATCGACGATCGAAAGTAAGACGAAAAAGGACGCAAGTGGCGCGAGTCATGCCAGACAAGATTTGATGGCGAAATAATACAAGGATTATATTTTGATGGCAGAAAGGACCGGACCATGTCAAACAAAAAAGAGGCGGATGGGAAGTACCAAAGGAAATTATCGCGAGGAGCATATTTCCGTCGTAGAGAACCAGACTCTCACTATTTTTGCCATCTAACGGCGACCTCTGGATCCATAAAGGCATTGTAAAAACACTAACTGACACTTTGAATGAAAACAACACAGACTTTTCTCGCCTGGATTTAATTGGCTGCGATGGAACCCCGTAGACACAGGCCACAAAGGAGGAGTTATCGCTTACTGGAGCTGCACTATTGAGACCATTGCAAAGGTTCGTGTGTTTTCTTCACACGAACGAATTGGCACTGCGACACCCTGTTTCAAACCCTGGGTGGTGCCACAACAGGGCCCAAAGGTTTACGGCCCAAATTTGGGAAAGGCACTTCCAAAATGGAAAAAAACCAATTGTAACATTTCAACGTATTGCATGTGATCTGCCAGCCATAAAATCAGATGATTTGAGCACAGACCCGCACTACATGTACGACATCTCAAAGCGGTATCTACTGGTGAATGTGCCGTTGAGTCGCCCCCCTTGTAATCCAGGGGCCCCAACCACTCTAGATGGTTGACAACAGCCAACCGCCTGTGTCGACTCTATGCTTCGACAGAAAACCCCTCTGAAGAGTTAGTCTCCATCATCACGTTTATCGTCACCGTTTACGCACCGATGTGGTTCGACATCAAAATGCACCCTTCGTGTCAGGATGAAGCGAGGCATGTCTACAAAACGATCCTGAAGGATGGATTCACACACAAAAAACGAATGAAGATCTCAAAATCTTCATAAATGACCCAAACACACCTCTCATTGATTTGGACAGGTTCCCCTGCCACACTCAGGCGGTAGAGAGGTGTATTAAACTTGTTACTGATGCGTCGATGGCCGTGTGCGGGCAGAGCCGACGCGACGGCTTCATACGCGCTCGGCTAAACTCGCGCAAAATTATGCCAAAGTTCGAAACCAAGAAGCAGCATCAAATGTAAATGGTCGTCACTGTACAGTGTTTACTGTTTAGGGTAGTTTAGTATAGTTTGGTCTGTCAACTTATCTTACCTTCAAGAGAATAAAGAGGGAATAAAGGTGACAAGCCTTGCTAACACCATATGAAGGCTGTACAGAGAGGGAATAAGGGTGACAATACCTTGCTAATACCCTATGATGGCTGTGCAGAGAAGGAATAAAGGTGTTAATGCCTTGCTAATACCCTATCATGGCTGTGCAGAAAGGGAATAAGGTTGTTAATGCCCTGCTAATACCCAATGATGGCTGTGCAGAGAGGGAATAAGGGTGATAATGAATACAATAGTCTATAATAATATAAGCGAAAGTGTGTCTGTCTGTCTGTCTGTGTGTGTGTGTGTGTGTGTGTGTGTGTGTGTGTGTGTGTGTGTGTGTGTGTGTGGTATAGGTTCCGCCCCCCGTGGCGCAAACACCTCATATGGCACATTTTTGGAATCAGGTTGACCAGGGGAAGGTCATAAGCCCACTGATGAGATGATCCGATCACTTTTTTTTTTTTTTTTTAGCAGCCTATTAGCGAGAATTGTGAAAACAAAAGTGGGTTGCGAGAATTGAGGAAGCCTTGATGTAGGGTGATGGGTAATGGGTGAGTGAATGGGTGGGGTGATGGTAATGGGTGTGGGGTGATGGGTGAGTGAATGGGTGGGGGTGATGGGTTGGGGGTGACGGGTGAGGGGTGAGGGAATAGGTGGGGGGTGATGGGTAATGGGTGAGTGAATGGGTGTGTGGTGATGGGTAATGGGTAAGTGAATGGGTGGGGGGTGAGGTAATGGGTGTGGGTGGTGGTGATGGGTAATGGGTGAGTGAATGGGTGGGGGTGATGGGTAATGGGTGAGGATGGGTGATGGGTATGGGTGAGTGAATGGTGTTGTGTGGTGATGGGTAATGGGTGAGTGAATGGGTGGGGGTGATGGGTAATGGGTGGGGGTTGTATGGGTAATGGGTGAGTGAATGGGTGTGTGGTGATGGGTAATGGGTGAGTGAATGGGTGGGGGGTGATGGGTAATGGGTGAGTGAATGGGTGGAGGGCGATGGGTAATGGGTGAGTGAATGGTGTGGGTGGGGTATGGGTATATGGGTGGGGGTGATGGGTAATGGGTGAGTGAATGGGTGGGGGCATGGGTAATGGGTGAGTGAATGGGTGGGGGGTGAATGGGTTAATGGGTGAGGAATGGTGGGGGTGATGGGTAATGGGTGAGTGAATGGGTGGGTGGTGATGGGTAATGGGTGAGTGAATGGGTGTGTGGTGATGGGTAATGGGTGAGTGAATGGGTGGGGGGTGATGGGTAATGGGTGAGTGAATGGGTGGGGGGTGATGGGTAATGGGTGAGTGAATGGGTGGGGGGTGATGGGTAATGGGTGAGTGAATGGGTGGGGGGTGATGGGTAATGGGTGAGTGAATGGGTGGGGGGAATACATACATTTCTACATCCATGATTTCAGGAAAGTTAGAAGGGGCTATCTGGAGAGTCCACACAGGTGGTGGGCCGAAGGCCCACCAATAGCCCTCCGCAGGAGCTAGCCAAAAAGTCCGCCCGGAGGACGGCTTTGCGGCTAGTGATAAATAAATCGTAGGTGGTAAGCTGCTTGGTCCCATGTCGATTGAATAATTTTGAAGGGGGTTTTGGGCTAAAAAAAACTTTTATGAGTATTAGATTACAGGAAGAAACTCTGCGGTACCTAAACTCCGCGTGCCTTCACACATACCGTGAAGGCACGCAGGGGCGGGTGAGATCCACCTTCACCCGTGCCGTGAAGGCAAACGGGGGCTGGTGAGGCCCTCCTTTACCCGTGCCGTGAAGGCACGCAGGGACTGGTGAGGCCCTCTTTCACCTGTGCCGTGAAGGCACGCGGGTTCGGGTGAGGCCCTTCTTCACCTGTGGCGTGAAGGCACGCGGGGGCTGGTGAGGCCCTCTTTCACCTGTGCCGTGAAGGCACGCGGGGGCGGGTGAGGCCCTTCTTCACCTGTGCCGTGAAGGCACGCGGGGGCTGGTGAGGCCCTTCTTCACCTGTGCCGTGAAGGCACGCGGGGACTGGTGAGGCCCTCTTTCACCTGTGCCGTGAAGGCACGCGGGGGCTGGTGAGGCCCTTCTTCACCTGTGCCGTGAAGGCACGCGAGGGCGGGTGAGGCCCTCCTTCACCTGTGCCGTGAAGGCACGCGAGGGCGGGTGAGGCCCTCCTTCACCCGTGCCGTGAAGGCACGCGGGGGCTGGTGAGGCCCTCCTTCACCCGTGCCGTGAAGGCACGCGGGGGATGGTGAGGGTCTCCTTCACCCGTGCCGTGAAGGGACGCGGGGGCTGGTGAGGGTCTCCTTCACCCGTGCCGTGAAGGCACGCGAGGGCGGGTGAGGCCCTCCTTCACCCGTGCCGTGAAGGCACGCGGGGACTGGTGAGGCCCTGCTTCACCCGTGCCGTGAAGGCACGCAGGGACTGGTGAGGCCCTTTTTCACCTGTGCCGTGAAGGCAGCGGGGCTGGTGAGGCCCTCTTCACCCGTGCCGTGAAAGCAGGCGGGGGCTGGTGAGCGTCTCCTTCACCCGTGCGTGAAGGCGGAGGCTGGTGG
>JACEEZ010008181.1:0-18592 GCA_016584305.1 Chionoecetes opilio
GCACTGGAAAATTTTTCCCTTCGTGGTAAAACTTCATTTTACGCAATTAACAAGACCAGAACCCATTTTTTTCCCCAGGCCCCCTGGCCCCCAAGCTACTGGGGACCACCAGCCTTTTGCCACATAAAAACCCCTCCTTTCTTGATATTAATAATTGTGAAGGGAGGAAAAGCACCTTTTTTTAAGAGAAAAAGGGAACAGCTTTTTCAAGTTTGGGCCCCCCAACGTTAAGCAGCCGGGAGGAAGGCGGCCAACAAAAAGCCCGGAGGCCCACCCAAAGAGGAAAAATTTGGGGGGGGGAAAAGAAAAAAAAATAAAAAAAAAAAAAAAAAAAAGGGAAAAGAACCAAAAAAAAAAAAAAACGGAAGCAGGGGGAAAAAGGGGAATGGGAAGAAAGGCATTTGGCGTAAATTTAGCCCTTTAGAAAAAACTTTCAAGCAGGAAGAAAAAAGGTGGTGTTAAAAGTTTATGGGAAAAAATTAACAGGACCAGTTTTTTGCCAAAACTTAAAAGGTACTGGTTTATTTGGTTTAAGTTTTAATTTTATGTTGTTTGTTGTGTTAAATTGTTTTTTTTTTTTCTTTTTTTGTGTGTTTGATTTGTGTCGGGTATGGTTGGTTGTTTGTTGTTTTTTGTTTTTGTTGTGTGTGGTTCTGTTGTTTGTCCCCCTCCTGTTAATGTCATGTGTGTTGTGTTTGTTCTGTGTTTGTGTTGTGTGTGGTATGTTTGGGTGGTCGTTTTGTTGTTGTGTGTATTGTGTTTTGTTTGTTGTGTGTTGTATGTTGTGGTGTTGGTGTGTGTGTGGTGGTGTTTGTATGTATGTTGTGGTGTGTTGTGTATGTGTGTGTGTATGTGTGTCGGGTGTGTGGTTCGTCGTGTTGGTGGTGTGTGGTATGTGTGTGTTGTGGGGTTGGTATGTTGGGTGTTTGTTGTTTGGATTGTGGTTGTGTAGTGTGTTATGTTGTGTGGTGTGTCTTCTGTGTTTGTATGTGTGGTTTGTGTGTGTTGTTGTGTGTTGGTGTTGGTGTGTGTTTTTTGTGTTGTGTGTTGGTGGTGTGTATGTAGGGAATTTACAGGACTCAATGGATCTCACCTTTACATGGAAAGCACTGCCAATAAGCTCTTGGAAATGTGGCCCCCTCACTCATCATCGCTGTAATTTGAAGAAAAAAAAAAAAAAAAAATTTTGTTTGTAGCAAACTCAAATAAATAATGCACGTTTGAATAACCATATAAAATCCATATATATTCCTACTTTTTTTTTTACATGTTCTAGTTTTTGTTTTGCTACCTATAAATTTCTAAATCAATTGATTTATATATTTATTGTACTTTCTTGATATGAATTTTCAAAATATATATTATATATATATTATAATATATATTATATATATATATATATTATAATATTTTAAATATATATATATTATATATATTATATATTAATATATATATATATATATATATATATATATATATATATTTATATATATATATATAGCTTACCTGAAATACAATCGGAAAATTCATCACGATGTCGTCTTGACGGTTTTGGAGCTGTCGACCAGGAATAGGGGGAGGGACATCTACGGGTACACCTTTAAGCAGCTGCAGGCGACAAAGCGGACATCATCAGGGTTCTCTGGCGGCATGTCAATGTTGAGGTCCTTGCAGATGTTGTGGGAGGAGAGCACCAGACCTCCCAACAACTTGACACGCCTTTAATGGTGGGTCAAGGCCGTAATCTCTCCCATGAAGAACATGAAACCCCCCGTCTTTCAGCTGGCCAGTCCCTCGTTCCACTACACTCCTCGTTTATCTTGGGGGCCCTGTAATAACATATAAAAGCCATGTGTATATATGTTTTGCTGTAGGAAAAGTATAATTCTATGCATATTTTTTTAAGAACATAAGAAAATAAGGGAAAGCTACAAGACGGGGGCCTGTGAGACCTACATGAGGTAGTTTCCTATTACTTAACTCTAACCTATTATCCAACCTCTCGTTTCCCACCATGAAATTTATAAACAAAGGGGGCCTCCTTTTTTAAAGGACCCCCCAATTAAGGGGGGGGTGTGGGGGGGAATTCCCGCATTGGAAACCAAACCCTGACAACTTTTAGTGGTCCCCATTTTCCAAATCAATTCCCCCGCCCCCCCCCCACACCTATTTTGTGTTTTGGGGAACCAGTTTTTAATCCCCTATTTTCCTTTTTAAAAACAAATTTATTGCCCTTTTTCCAAGGGCTTTGGGAAATTTCTGTTTACTTCTGGTCCAGGGGGTTTAGGTTTTAAGGGGAAAAAAAAACACTAACATTGTCACAGGTTTTTTCCCAAAACTTTTGAGGTTGGGGGGCGTTTTCAATGGCCTTCCCCCCCCTCTCCTTGGGGGGCGGACAAATTTTTCTTTTGGGGCCGTTTGGGGACAGCAATTGTGGGGGGGGGGGGACGTGGGCGACACAACAAAAACCCGTGGGTTTGGGTGGGCCGTTCGTTGCTTGCAAAACTGGGTTCAACCGCATGGGACCCACCTAACTCAAAGGGTTGACCCGTTAAATTTTTCCCAAAAAAAATCCCCAACCTTATAGTTTTAGGCGGGGGTGGGGAACCTATAAACAGGCGGCCGAAACCAATTCGGCCAGTGTGGGGGGGGGGAACTAGTCAGGCCTAAAACCTTTAACGGGGGCAAAAAAAAAAAAACCCGTTTTCGGCCCTAAACGGGCCCCCCCGGCCGTACTTACCCGGGTCAAGTTTTTTTTGAGTGGCTTTTGGTCCATTTATTACGGGTGTAGGGGTCGCCAACGGGGCGCAGCCTTTGGAACTTTGGGCGTTCGTTCTTGGCAAAAAAAACGGGGTTCGGTTTGGCATGGACGGGGGGCAACCCCAATTTTATTTTGGGCGTTTAAAAACCACTTGGTTTAGGGTCCGGCCGGGGACTATTTAGCGGGACAATTCGCGTCCGGTTCTTTTTTAAGTTAGGCCGGCCCTAACTTACGGGGGGGGGCCCAAAACCAACCGGGTGAAATCCAACCCACGCTGGGATGTTTTTTGAAAAAGGGCTTTCCCCCAAAAAAATTGGGCTGAAAGGGGGTGTCGCCAACCGGATTGGGAGGGGGGTGGGGGGGACTGGGCAAAAGTCTTCGTGACCGGTCGGGGGGGGGGGGCGGGGAAGGGGACGGCGTAGGTTGTTCTTTGGGGAAGAGGTGGTGTAAACAATAAAACGGGGGGGGGGACCTTGGAAAAAAAGGCCAAGTAATTTTTGCCGCGGTATGGTGGGGGGGGGGGGTGGGCCAATAAATTTGTGTTTGTTGGGAAATTTTCTTAATTTTCCTTACAATCTGTTTTTTTTTAAGGCCAATTTTTATATTAGAAGGGGGGGGGGGGGGGGGGGGGGGGGGGGAACATTGTAAGGTTTACGTTTTTGTTACTTTTAACCATGTTACATTGGGGGGGGGAAATTCCAAAATCCCATTTTTTTTGTTTAAAACAGTATTGAGGTGGTCAATAATAAAATCACTAAGGGGGATTTGTTATTAATCCCTTAAATTGTCTTTGGAAAACCCTTTAGGGGGTTTGGGGTTTTTTTTTTTTTATTTAAAAACCGAAAAATTCAGTTGGATTTTTTTCGGCCCAAAAAGGAGTAGGTGTTCCGGCATGAATTCCAAAAACAAAAAAAAAACCACATTCATCCAAAAAAAACAAAACTTTATTTAGGAAAAAAACAAACAAAAAGTGGATTTTCATTCTGCGACAATGGTTTATTTGGGGCCCAATTCACAAAATTTTTCACTCCCGGTTTAAAAAATTTTCCTTTTATGTGGACTGGTTCCCCGGCCGGAGATTTTTCAGTTGTGGGGGGGGGGGGGGGTGACCAAGGTTTTATTTTTTTTAAAAAAACCCACAAAACTCCATTTTAATATTTACACCCCCCACTCTCCCAAATTTGTAAAAAAGGGCATTTCCAAAATTTAAAATGGAGAACAAATAAATAACCCCCTTTTGTAACAAGGGCTTAAAACTAATTCAAAAGCCTTATTGAACAAAAAATTTAAAATTGTTTGGCAAAACCAAACACAATTTCATTTGGTTAATTTCACCCACACGTTTTTTCTGGGGGGAAAAAAAACTATAAAAAAAAAAAAAAAACAGTAGTAAAGGTGTGAAAAAAAAAAAAATATTTTTTTTTAATTCCCCAAAACAAACAAGGTTTCCAATTATTTTCCTGTACAAATTTTATTTAATTTAAATTTCACACAACAAAAATTAAAAACAATTGATTTTTATTTTTCTTAATTTTATTTTAATTTACTTTCATGTTTATATTTTCTTTTAAAAAACTAGGGGGGACCTTGAAAAGTTTTCCCCCTACACCAAATTGGGAGTTTTATGAATTTTTCTTCTTGGGGCCTCAATTGGAAATTCCTAAAAAAGGAAACCTTTTCTTCTGAAAATGGGAAAGGCTTTCCGGTCGCACAAAAAAAAAAAAAAAAAACTTTAACTTTCCGGCGCGAATAATTAAAAAAAAAGTTGTTTATAGGGAGGAGGAAGAGAGAATTATTGTTAAAAAACCATGTGTGGGCCGCCTCTATCTTCCCCACTCTTGGATTCTGCATTTGCCCCTTTTATTTTCTTCTTTTCCCTTGGCAACGGTGACACTTTAAATGAAAAGGATTTTTTTGATTTTAGTACCAGTTTTTTAAAAAAAAAAACCGGTGTGGGTTGGTTATGTTAGGTTTATGGGGGGGAGTGAAAAGCCTAAAACAAGGGGGGGTGGTGGTTTAAGGGTTAGTTAATTTTTTTTCATTTAATCCTATTAACTCTTCCTTTTCCTACTAAAAACATTATTCATTATTCTCCGAAAAAAAAAAGTAAAAATAATTTGTTCGGGAGCTGGACCGGAAAAGGCTCCAGTGAGATAAAGGATTCTTCAGGAAATCCATTAAAAGGTTTGGTAAACTAGAAACAAAACCCATGACTTCTTTCAATTGTGTTGACGGAAAAATTTCTGGTCCTAGTGAAAAATAAAAAAAAAAATATACCCCGGCAGTGTTTCTAATTTTAGTAGGCAAAACGGGCTGCTGAAGGGCCGGGTTTTAAAAAAACCGGTCATTTTTTTCGCCCACCAAAACGTGCCAATCCCGCCCACAAGTACATTTGTCCCGCCCCACATGTAAGAAGTTCCAATTGCGGGCCCCCCCCCACGGATCCCATGTCACGGGAGTTTCATGTAACTATATTTTCTTCTGGCGATTAATGGGATAAATGAAAACCACCAGCCTTGGGCGAAAATGGGGACGGTAAAATTTAAGTGGTTTTTGCCCATACTCTTAAACCGTCCCCAAAAAACCATAGTTTTGGATGGACCTGTGTGGGGGGGGGCGAATTGGCCAGGAGGTTTTTTCGGGTGGGGGAACAAATTATGCGTCGTCGGCAAAACAACGTACAAAAAAAAATTAAAGAGTTGGTGGTAGGGGGGGGGGTTGGTAAAAAGGTACCCTTTCTAAAAATTTTCTTACTGTAGTTGCCTTCAAGAAAATATAGTGTTTAGTTTTCTAAATTTTGTTCCTGGTAATCCGGAGACAAAATTTGGCCTAAACCAAAAATAAACAAAAACCGAAAACAAAAAACCTAAAAAAAACCCCAAAAATTAAAAAACCAACACTCTTAACCCTAAGGGCAGGGGGGGTTTGGGGGGGGGGGGGACCCCCCCCACCGATTTTTAACCTACACCTAACCCCAAAACTAACCTAAAGCAAAACCTAACCACCTAAAAAAAAAAAACCAAAAAACTCTACAAAAATCAAAACCTAAATTCCTAAAATGCTTTACAAAAAAACTTAACCTTTAAAAAAAATCTAAAAAAAAAAACCCTAAAAAAAAAAAACGACCCCAAATTTTTCTAAAACCCTAACCCTAAAAAACAAACCTTAACCTAAACCAAACAAATCTAAAAACCTAAAAAACCCCCTTAGCTTTCCTTAGGGGGGGGGGGGGGGGGGGACTCCCCATAGGTGTGGGGGCGAAAAAAAAATGGGTTGGAACCTCCCCCTGGTTGGTGGGGCGAAAATTTTTGGGGCCATGTGGGGGGGGGCGTCGGGAAAATGGGGGGGGGGGGGTTGGGTGGACACCCGGAATTTTACCCTGAAGGGCAAGGCCAAAGGGTTCTGATTTTGATGTATTTTCTACCCATGGTTTTCTGAGGTTTTAGTCCACCCAAAACAAAAGGTTTTTACCCCCATTATTAAGAAAGGGGAAAAATTAACAATTGGAATTTTTTTAACTGGGAAGGGTGGGGAATCTTAATACCTGTTGGAGTTGGGCGGGGGGGTGACTGGGTGACGGTCCCTGGGGGCCCCCCGAGGGGGTCTCGTTTTTTTGTAGGGGGGCGGGGGTTTTCAGCAGTGCCACATTGTTGTTAAAACGAATTTAATTAGGCCCTGTTCTGTTGCCCTTTAAAACAAGTTGGGGCCATCCTGCTGGGGCCAACCATATCCCTTCTTGCAAAAAAGTGTTTTCGGTCCACCACCACACACCGTTTCCCCTGGGAAGTGGAATCCCTGGGGGAAAGGTTTCCATGGAAAAAAAAACAACAGGAAAAATTTCCGGGGGCCCACCCCCACTGGGGGCTTAACCCAACAAATTTAATTTTAGGGTATTTTTTTTGTAGTTAGTTGGGTCATCAAAAAAAAAATTAAGTTTGCCACATTAAATGACCCCTGGTGAAATTCTTTTTTTCTGTTCCCACCAAAATGCTGCCTCTTCATTGCCGTTTTTTGGTTGGCCTTCCATTTTTCTTCCACAATGGTGTGCCAAAGTCAAAAACAAATTAAACATCATCGAATTGAGGCGGGGGAGGAAAAAATTTGCAATTTTTCTAGGGACAGGGGAAAAAACCCCTTGCCTTTCTTTTTCTTTCAACATCCAATCAACAAAACACAGAGGGGTGGGGGTGGGTGAACCAGGGGAACTGTATGAAAGCCTCAGTACTTTTCACTTTTTTAGGATAGGGGGCGCAAAATTATTCCACCAAGAGGGTGCGGTTGTGGTTTTTCTGGCGGATGAAATCGGGCCTCCTTGGGGGACGGTGGGGGGTTGTGGGGGGGGACCCCACTCCCGAAGATCATTCCCCCACTACTTGGCAACTTCTTGCCTTGGCCATCTTGTTCTCTCAAGGTGGGCCGAGGAAAACGTTTAAACAAAGTCATTAAACAACAAGCCCTTCACAATTTTTCCCGCAGTCAAAAGCGGATTGTTTTTCCTTCTTGTGTTACTTTTTTCTTGGGGAGGGGATGGGCTCTCAACGGGAGGGGTTTTTTAGTTTAACATAACAAAAATTTTCCGCATGGTCTTTGGTCCAAAAGGGGGGGCGGGGAGGCCCACGATTAAAAAACCTCTTGGTGACCAAAAGGTTCCTTGTTCACCATTTAGTGTTTCCGCCGGGAAGAAAAACGGTTCTCCTTCTGGGGGGGGGGGGAACAACGAAAAAGGTGTGCCCTTGGTTTGGGGGCCCGGCTTTGGGCGGGAAGAGTTTAAAGAGTTTTTTTTTGTTGGGAGCTTTGGCCCCCCCATGTTGGGGGGAACGGGGGACTATGTTTTCACACATAAGGAATTGTTTGTCCCCTTTAGGGGGGGACAAACCCTTCCGGGAACATTTTCCCCCTAGGGGCCGCTCTTTGGGCACAAAATTGTTATTTGGGGAAAAACAACCGAAAAGGGGGGGAGGCAAAATAGGAAAGGGGCCCAACCTTATGGAAATTTTCGGTTTTTGGGGAACTTAATGGGGGGCCGGAAAACTTTTGCGCCATTTTGTGGGGGTCTGGGCTTATGGGGAAAAAAAAAAAAACCCCAACATAAAAAAGCTTAAATTATTTTAAAAAAATTTACGGGGGTCCCCCTTTTGGGCACGGGTGCCCTAAAAAAACATTCTTACCCGGGGGGCTTAAAACATTCTCCCCAAAACGGGGGGGTCCCCTTAAAAAGGGGTTTCCTGGCGCCGTTAAAAAAACACTCCTCCCACACCGGGGTTATTAAAGGTTTCCTTGCCGCCCCACTAAACATCCTCCACCGGTTATAAAAAGGGGTTCCTGCCCCGCCCTAAAACCATTTCCTATGTCACGGGGGGTTCTTCAAGGTTTGTTTCCTTGCGGGCCCCCCTTTTTTAAACAATTCTTCACCCACGGGTCTAAAAAAAAGGTTTTTCCTGGCTGGGGCCCGTTAAAAAAAAAAACATTCCTTTTTACACCGGGGGGTCTAAAGGTTTTCTGGCCACCCAGTTAAAAAAAAACAAATCCTCTTACGGCTTTCTTTGGCTTAAAAAAAAAACAAATCTTCACCCTCCCCCCTCCCCGGGTCTAAAGGAATTTCCTTGCGGCGCCTAAACCATCTCACGGGGGTTATAAAAAGATTTTTTCCCTGGCGGGGGCCTCATAAAATCCTCACCGGGTATAAAAAAAAGATACTTGCGGGGGGGCCTAAACATTTTTTTTCTCCCCCAAACCCGGGTATAAAAGATTTCCTGCGGCCTAAAAATAACCATCTATTTTTTCTTTTACCGGTTTTATAAAAAAGCTTTTTTTAAATTTTCCTTTTGGCGGCCCCAAAACATCTTAACCGGTACTAAAAGATTTTTTCCGCGGCCGTAAAAAACCATCTCAGGGTATTAAACAAAAAGAATTTTTCTCCTTGGGGGGGGGGCCCCTTAAAAACCAAAGCTCCCACGGTATAAAGATTTTTCCTGCGGCCCCTAAAAACAATCTTTTTAACCCCCCCCGGTTTATTAAAAACGATACCTTTGGCGCCTAAAAAAAAAAACAATTCTCCAACGGAGATAAAAGCCTTTCCTGCGGGCACGTTAAAAAAAAAACAACAAATCTTTGTTTACGGGTAATTTTGTTATAAGGGGGGGATACCCCTGCGGGGGGCCTAACAATACATCTCACCCGGTTATAAAGATTTTCACTGTGCGGGGGCACCTTAAACAATCTTTTTTACGGGGTAATTTAAAAGGGATTCCTTGGGGCGGGGCACTAAAAACCATCTTACCCCCCCCTCGGTATAAAAGATTTTTCCCATTGGCGGGGGGCCTAAAACATCCCCCTGACGGTATAAAAAGGGGAATTCCATTGGGCGGTGGCCCTAAAACCACTCCTTTTTTACGGGTAATTAAAAGAATTTAACCTTGGCGGCCTAAAAACATCTTTCCACGGTAGTTAATTTACAAAAGGATTTTTTTTCCTGGGCTGGGGGCGCCCTCGGGGGCCTAAAACAATTCCTTACGGGCCTAAAAGATTTTCCTGCGGCCCCCTAAAAAAAAAAACAAATTCCTTACGTGGGGGCCTAAAAACGAATTGCCTTGCGGGCCCTTAAAACATTTTTCCTTAACGGGGGGCCCTAAACAAGGGATTCCTTGGGCGGGGGCCCTAAAACAATTCTGGTTGTACGTGGTCCTAATAAAGATTTCCTGGGGGCCCTTAAAACATCTTAACGGGGGGGGGTCCTGAAAAAGGGGGGGATTCCTGGCGGGGCCTAAAATAAAAACATTTCTTTGCGGGGCCTTAAAGGGGAGTGTTCCCTTGCGGGCGCCTAAAAAAAAACATTTTTTCTTTGGTACGGGGCCTAAAGAATTCCTGGGGCGGGGCCCCCTAAAAAATAAACCATTTCTTTTCTTTAAAACGGCCTTAAAGGGTTTTTTCCTGCGGGCCTGTTAAAAAACATCTTCCGGGCCTTTTATAAAAAAAAGGGGTTCCCTGGGGAGGGCCTAAATAAACCATTCCTTTTAACGGGGGCCCTAAAGGGGGTTGCCCGTTGGGAGGGGGTCCTAAAAACATTCCCTTACACGGGGGCCTAAAAAGTTAGGTGTGGGGGACAAGGGGACCTTGGGATTTTCATCCGGGGGGCGGAAAAAAAAAAAATACGGGGGGGGCCTATAGAACCCCGAACCCATTAACCTAAAAAAAAAAAAAAAAAAACCTAAAAAAAACCTTTGCCAAAGGCGGGGCTGGGCCCGCCGTAGTTTAAAAATTATTATTTGGGGGAGAAAAAATAGAGCCCAAAAAATTCACTCAGGGAAACCAAAAAAATTTCTTTTCAAGGGAATGAAAAAAATTTTTATGGGGTAAGGGGACATGTTTCGAAAAAAAAAAACCAACCCCCTGCAAAACTTGTTGGGGGGGAAATATGTAAAACTGTTTTTTCCTTTAAAGGTTAATGGTTTGTTTGTTGTGTTGTTTGCCCCAATTGTAATTTTGGAAAAAAAAAATTTTGGAAATTTTATTCAAAAGGAAAAAAGAGTGTAAAAAAAACTTAAGTAAAAAACACTGGGGAAAAGGGGAACCAATGCCAAGGGAAAAAAAAAAAAAGGAAAAAAAACAAAAAATTACAGGCAGGCCCCCACCAATTTTTCCTGTCACCCCACAAAAAACGTTTTTTCCCCTAAAAACCTTTTGTAAGTTTTTATTTTTCATTTTGGAAAAACACCAAATAACTACATTTATTTAATCATTTCTGAATTTGTGGCCTTTGGGGGCAAATTCTTTCCAAAACCTTAAAAGTTAAAAAATCGGGTTTCCCAGACCCATTTTTTCATTTTTGCATTAAATTTTATGTTTTGGAATGTTTTCAATTTCCAAAAAATTACCTAATCCCCAAAAAATTTTTTTTTTCCCCCCCCCAAAAAATTTTAAAAAAAGGGTTTTTTCCCGGAAAACCTTTACCCCCAAAAGGGATTTTGCCCCCAAACATTTTTACGGGAAAAAAAAATTCCCCCGGCGGAAAAAAACTTTTGTTCGGGCCCCCCCTAAAAGGCCCGGGCCCTAAACCCCTAAAATTTTTTGGAAAAAATTTCCGGCCCCAAAAATTTTCCGGGGGGAAAAAAATTTTTCCTTCCCGGCCAAACCCAAAAACAAAATTCCCCCCCAAAAATTATCCAAACCCTGGTTATGAAAAAAAAACTTAGAGGCCAAAACCACAATTCCAATCAAAAAAAATTACATAGGTTAAAAGTTTTCCCTAGAAAAAAATTTCCGGGAAAAAAATTTATAAACAATAATAAAAATACTCCGAAAAAAAATTAGGAAAACATTTTCACCAAAAAAATTAAGCTAAAAAACGTTCGAAAAAAAAATATATTCAAAATAAAATTTAAACAAAATTTTTCTAATAAAAAAAAAATTTTGTAAATTATTTCAAGCAAATTCTCCTTAATAATTAAAAACATTTTTTTTTAAAAATTGTTTTTCAAGTTTTATTAAAAAATTTAAAATTTTTTTTTCCCAAAAAATTTTAACTTTTTTTACGAAAACTTGATTTTATAAAAAAAAATAACTTGGATTTTTAAACCAAAAAAAATCCAAAACCTTTAAACTTTTTCATTTGCATAAAAAAATTTTTTTTTAATATTTTTTTTGTAAGAATTTTTTTAAAAAAAATTAAATAATCTCCCATATAAAAAATTTAATTAATATAAAAATAAATTTTTAAAAAATTATTAAATTTTTAAATTTAAAATTTAATTAATAAAAAAAAAAAAAATCTAAAAAAATTTAAAAAAAAAAAAAAAAAAATACCCAAATAAAAAAAAAAACTTTTAATTTTTTATTTTTAAATTTTTTTTTAAATTTTTTGTTTAATAAATTTTTTTTAAAAAAAATAACCCCTGTTTAAATTTTTACTACTAAAAAAAAAATGAAAAAATTTAGGGACGAAAATTTTTTTTTTATAACACAACCCCCCTCCCCCCCCCCCACAAAAAAAATAAAAAATTATTTTTAAAAAAAAAATTTTTTTAAAAATGCCAAAATTTTTTTAAAAAAACCCAATACCCCAACGACACCCCAACCAAAAAAATAAAATTTTAAAAAAAAATTTTACAATTTTTTTCGCAAATATTTTATCGTTTTTTTTTTTTTTATCAATCTTTTAATTATGGTGGGGGTTTTACTTTTTTGTTTAAAAATTAATTTTTCTTTTAATATTTTTTTATATTTTTTTAAAACCTAATTTCCACGGGCCCCTTTTGTTTTTTGGGGAAAAAAAAGACCCCCCCCCCCGGGAAAAAAAAAACCCCGGGGGGCTCATTTTAAAATGTGTCTTGGGGAAATTTTTGGGTTGTTTCCTGGTAATTTTATTTGCCAACCCTACATTTTATTTGTAAAAAATAAAAAAAAATTTTTTTTTTTGATATTTTTTAAACCAATATTTATAAAAGATTTTTTAAATAAATTTTGTTAAATTTTAAAAAAACAAATTTTTAATTAGCAGTTAGAGCTGTTCAATCCGATAATAACACAAGTCCCCCCCTTTTTTTGTGCTATTTGAAAAACTATTTAAACATCATATGGTCCGGCCCCAACGTTTTGGGCAAAATATCAAATTTGTTTTGCCCATTAGCCTCACCTACAAACCTTACAGGATTCAGTTTTGCCCAAATTTAATAAAAATCAAAACAACCAAATTTAAAAAAATTTTTTTATCTCAGACTTTCCGGAATTTTCAACTCGTGATATAAGATCCCAAATATTTTTAAAATCCCGACACACAAACTCGGATTGATAGTCTTCTATAATTAAACATTTTTTGTTGTTTGAACCATTTAATGTTTACGAGACGATGCGCACATCATTTAAAATTGTTGAAATGTATTTCAATGTGAACATCACTTATTTGGAATACTTCTCAATATTCTTTATTTTTGCTACTTTACACATGAAATAAAAGGATTTTTATGAAAAATTTCAAAAAAAAAAATTTTTATTTAAAAATTATTTATTAAAAATTTAAAAAACATTCCCGGTTAAATTTTTTTTTTTTAATATATTTAAATTTTTTTTGTTTTTTTTAAAAAAAAAGGAAATTTTTTTTGGGAAAAAATAAATTTTTAAATTTAAAAATTAAAAGGGGGTTTTTTTTTCAGTGGTGAATGGCAAACTTTTGGGGGAAAAAAACCACAAGGGAAAAACCCGCAAAATTTAATATTTTGCCTCAAAATTTTTTAAATTTTTTTGTCACCTGGGGGGGCCCCAATTTTTGGGGGAAGGGGCCCAAGCGTAAAATTTATAAGGGGTTTTTCCGGCCAAAGGGGGGGAATTCTTTCCCACTATCCCAATGGTTCAATGTCCCAACTTCCCCAGGAACATATCGGTTAAGAAACCAAAAAACTTTGAAAACCCCTTCTTTCTTTTCCCCCCACCCCCCCCCTTTTTTTCCCCTATTCAAAAAATTTCCCACAATTCCCGATTTAAAACCCCAAAAAAGGGGGGTTGTTGTTTTGGAATAAGGAAAAAAAAAATTTTTACCAAAAAAAAAGGGGGGATTTTTTTTTTTTTTGGGGGGGGTGGGTGAAAGGCGGATCCATTTAAAAAAAAAAAAAAAAAAAACAACCCGGTTTGGGGGGGGGGGGGTGGTGGGGGGGGGACTGGGGGGAATAAACCAAAAAATATGTGTGGTTTTTTTTTGGATTTGAAATAACACTCCGTGGGATTTTTTTTTCCCCCCCAAATAGGGGGGGGGGGGCTATTATTTTTTTTGGGGGGGGAACTGGGCATTTAACAAAAAAACATTCCCAGTGGAATTTGAAAAATTGAAAATGGGGGGGGGGGGGGTTTTTCCTGGGGGGGGGGGGGGGTTGGGGGGGGGGGACGGATTTATTTTAAACTGTTTAAAATTTTTTGGGGGGTGGTGTGAAATTTTAGTGCCTTCATTTAACTGGTGCCAATTAAACAAAAATAAAAAAAAAATTTTGCTTTTTTTTCAAAAAAAAAAAAAAAAAAATTCCTTTTTTTCCCCCACCCCAAGGGGGGGGGGGGGGTGGGGGGCCCCAGCATGTTTTTTTGTGGGGGGGGGGGGGGGGGGGGGGGGGGGGGGGGAAAGGGGGGGGAGAGGGTTTTTAAAAAAAAAAAAAACAAAAAAGGCCCCCCAAAACCGAGTGGGGTTTTTTCAGGGGGCTGCTTTCAACACCCCCCCCCTAACCCCCCCCCCCAAACGAATTCCCCCACCACTTTTTTTTTTTCTGAATTTTTTTCTACCCACCAACCCCCCCGGTGGGGGGGGGGGCCGGTAAAAACGAAGAAAAAACCATGGGTGTGGGGGGGGGGGTCTTGGGTTTTTTTACCCGTTTTTTTTTTTTTTTTTTTTCTTTTATAGCCTGATTGGCTGAGGCGGACTACAATGACGGCACAGCCTCCGCCAGCGGAATCCATGTAGTATTTCTCAAACAAAAGTTTCAGGCCAATCACAAGGCTTCCAACGCTCTCAGCGGTGTTAACCAAAATGTATCATCCACACCAAAACCTCAGGCTGTCCTTGTTTGTTTTGTTTGGAACCGTCAACCACCGTTTTGTCCGTTACTTAATTCTCCAAAAAAGTAAGTAATTCCATGATTCCTTCTTCAATAATACCTTTTCCCACCTGATACACAGGGTGTGTAGTAAGCTCTCGTCGGACAAGTTGTTTTCGCTACACCAAAAGTTGTTTCGTAGTCTTATATGAAAAAAACCATAGTCCGTTTCGTACCACACCGCTCAGAGTTGAACTCACTGAGTTACGGATCGACACCACAGGTATGTCCGGAAAAAAAAAACTCAAGTTCAGTGAACGAAACAACTTACAAAACCAGGGGTACGAAACAAACTTTGTGTACGAAACTCCCTGTAAAAACCCTCCGAACACGGTAAAATTAGTACTTTCAACCAGTAATTGATTAGGTCAAAAAAACAAAATACTTATTTCCCATGTATTTGATGTGTTATGACTGGATGTTCACATTAAAAAATAGTTGGGAAAAACGTTTCAAATACCTTCATATTGCAGTTATTCCCGCCCTCCATAAAAAAAAACACTTGGCG
The DNA here is from genome assembly GCA_016584305.1 of Chionoecetes opilio. Classification (NCBI taxonomy): domain Eukaryota; kingdom Metazoa; phylum Arthropoda; class Malacostraca; order Decapoda; family Majidae; genus Chionoecetes; species Chionoecetes opilio. The sequence continues at coordinate 14,840 of JACEEZ010008181.1, forward strand.
GGGGACGGTGTCGGGAAACGCGGGGATTGGGCTGGGAAAAGTTGACAACTCGTTCTGTAAGGGTAGGTTATGTATGTGGATGGCATAAAATAGATCCGGTAAAACACCTTTTATGAGGGATAAAAACATAAAGGCCGAAGGGGTGAAAATTACCATTTAATTAATTATTTTACCGATATTTGTTTAATTGTCTACCGGAACAAATTTAATTTTTTTTTATTTCTGGTTTGGACAATTGGTTGGGGGGGGGGGGGAAAACCCACCTATTATGGGGTGGTGGGGGGGACATTGCATTATTTGGTCAGGGCATTGTCTGGGTAGGGCCCCAGGGGTTTGTAAAGGTTTTTCGTTGACCCCTGGGGTGGGTAATTAGGTACCCCCCCCCAGGGGTAAAGGAAAAACCCCAACTGCTTTTCTAGATTTTAGTTGTCCCCACCAAATTCCGGCCAAAGTTTTAAAAAAATTTCCTATGTACCAAAAAATTTTAAATGCAAGGGGCCAAAGTGGTGTAGATTTTCAGGAACACCCGGGGTTTTTTTAAATATATAAGGTTGAAACAAGGGAGTTTTTAAAATCAGCTGAACCACTAAGGAGTTGGACAAGGAAACACAAAAACATGTTTATTGGCGCTACTTTGATTTAAAAGGGGGCCGGGGTCATTTTTTCGTAACTTTTTGAAATTATTGTGCCAGAATGTAGGGCTAATTTTTTTTATCGGGGATCCCAAAAAAAGATTCTCTTTTCAGGGGGGAAAGACGAAATGGTGGCCCCAAAAACTAGTTTTTTTTTTCAATATTTTCAAATGGTGGTGGTTCGGGGAAAACTTAAGCTGGGAAGAAATAAAAGGGGTTTGAATAAGCGGGGGGCCAGATGGGGCGGTTTTCGGGCCGGGGACGGGCTTTAGGCTGCGGGGCGTCCCCCACCTTCGTCAAACAAAAATTTTAACCAAAGCGGGGGACTGCGGGACTCGCTGTCTAGGTAATATAACTCAGTGGTGGGAAGGGGGGCTTTATTATTCCCACACATATGCTAAGAAAAGTGGGTGGGGGGACAGGCATGAATGTATTACTTAAAAAAAAAAGCAGGGGAAGGTGAAAAAAAAAAATTTTTTAAAAAATAATGAAACCCATTTTTTAAAAATCCCCCCCCCCCCGGGTATCTAGGGGGCCGGGCAAAAAAAATTCGTTTAAAAAAAAGACAAACGGGGGGGGGAAACTTTATTATTTTTTTTTATTTTTACATCAACGGAAATTTTAGATAGGGGGGCCTTAAGCAGTGGGACATCAGCCATTTTTTTTTGTTTGAGGGGGAAACCCCACAAAAAGATAGGTTAGTTTTTTATTGGGATCAGTTCATATAAAGGGTTTTTTTTGGCCAGGGAGATTTTCCAAAAAAAATAAGGGGGGATATGAAAAAAAATTAAGGGGGAAAGCTAAAAAAAGAGGTCGTGAGACCTTTTTTAAAAACGGGGGGGGTTAGTTAAAAAAACCTACAATTTTCCCTTTTTCCCCCCCAATCCATGAAAGGGGGCCCCCCTTTACCCTCCCTTTTTAAAAAACTTCCCGATGGACCCCCCCCACAACCCCTATTTTTGGACGGGGGGCTGTTTTCCAAAAAATTCTTTTTTTTTCCCCAACCCTTATTTGGAACCCAAAATTTTTTCCCTATTTAAAAATTTTTTTTTTATTTTTTCCCCCCTGTTTTTAAAAAACTAAAAAAAAGTTCGTGGGGTATTTCCGGGGGGGGGCAGTTTTGGGTTTCATTTTTTTTTTGGGCCCCAAAGGGTTTTGGGTTGGGTTAATGTTGGTTAAAAAAGAAAATCTTGGTTTTAATTTTAGTGGGACGGCAATGGAAAAATCGCTGGCCCCCCAAAATTTTCCCAAAAAACGGGGGAGGAAAATTTGGGCCGTGGGGGGGGTTAACTCGGGGAAAAAACTCCGTCCCTGGGGGAAAAAAAAAAGGGGCATTGGGGGCCAAAAAAATCGAGGGGGGAAAATTTTGGTTTTTTGGGGGATTCCATTTAAACAGGAGGGTTTTAAAAAGTAAAAATGCCGGGGGGTTTTTTTTTTAAAAAGCTATTTTTTTTTGGGACCTTTTAGCCAAAAACCTTCCCCTTTAGACATTGGGGTTTTTTCCCCCATTTTTTTTGTTTTCCCCCGGTATTCGGGGAATTTGGGGAATATTAGCCTTTTTGGGGAAAAAATGAGGGGGGACCAAAGGGGGATAAACTAAAAAAATAATCCCCAGTGGATCCCCGAAAAATTTTTCGATAGGGGAGAGGATATTGGGGAAGGGGCTTTTTTTTTTAAAAAACCCCCCTCCACTAAAAGGGGGCATATAATAGGGGGGGGCCCGAATCTGATATAAATGTTTTAAAGTGGTTTTTTAAAAAGGGGAATAAAAAATTAAAAGGAGTGTGGGAAAAAAAATTTTTTCCCCTTGGGGGGTGGGAAAAATTTCGGGGGGTTGAAACCCCAAGAAGCCCCAGGGATTCAAAAACTGGAAAAAAGCGTAGTTTTTAAAAAAAAAAAAAATTAGGGAAAAAAAAAAAAATTTTTTTTTTAAAAAATAGTGTTTGGGAAAAATAAATTGAAATGGACTCAGTCCATCGGGGTATTTTATTTTGGCAGTCAATAGGGATTTTTTTAAAAAAGGGGGGGCCCCGGGGGGCCCAAATTTTTTCAGGATGGGGGATGAAAAAGGGGGGGGATATAGGTTTTGGGGTGTTTTTTAAAAAAAAATTTTTACCTCTTTTTTTAGGTCCCCCAGCCTTTGGGTATCTTCCCCCTTATTTTTCCCTATGTTCTTATTGGGGGGCCCGTAGTTTTTACTTCTCGGGCCCCGATTTTAATTTTTTTTCCCGTTTCCATTTTTTTACATTTTTTTTTTTTTTTCACCTTCACGTTTTTTTTTTTAAGGGTAACTTTTCCCCTGCTTTCTTTTTTACTTTAAAAAATTTGGGGGGAAATAAGCTCCACCCCCAGTTTTATTTTACCTAGAAAGCGAGCCCCCCCGAAATCCCCCGCTTTTAATTTTTGGGGGGGACAAAGGGGGGGGGGCCCCCCCCGGCCCCTAGTATAAAACCCCCCCGGGGGGGCCCCCGAATTTTTTTTTGGGGGTTTACGGGTCCCCCACCCGGGGGGGGGGGGACTAATTCTTTTTTAGGTTTTTTTTTTTTAGGGGGCTACATGCCCCTTCCTAGTTTATGTTTTTTTATTGATAGCCCCCTTTTGCACCCTGGTAGCTTAAGGGGTCGGTTTACCCCCTTTTTTGAATGGGGGGAACCCCCCCCCCCCCCCCCGAAAATTTTTCGGGAAAAAATTTTTAAAAAAATGTTTCAAATTTTTGGGGGGGGGAAAATGCCAAAAATGTCCCCCACTAAAAGGGGGAAATTTTAATTTTAATTGTTCCAAATTTTTTAAACAATCCTGTAAAAAACAACTAAGCTTTTCCCATTGGGCTTGTTTTTTTTACTATTAGGCCCAAAAATTTTAAAAATCCCCCCCTTTCCAATTTTTTTTTTCCTTTTCCCAGCCCTGGGGGGAAAAATCTGGGGGGAACTGTTGTGCTCCCGGGGGGCCTTTTCTTCCAAAAGCCTTTTTTTCGGGGGGCATGTTCCGAAAACCTGCCCCCATTTTTCCCCGTAAAATTTTTCAGGCCTTTTTTTTTGGGGGGGCCCAAGTTCCCCCGGGGGGGGAAAAGTTTTCGCGGGGTTGGGGTTGGGGAAAAAAAAAAAAAAAAAACCCAACCCCA